>JAODUK010035430.1:0-13135 GCA_027564635.1 Typhlichthys eigenmanni | reverse complement strand
TCAGAAGAGAGATGGCTGAGGAGACAGACCGTCAGAAGAGAGATGGCTGAGGAGACAGACCATCAGAAGAGAGATGGCTGAGAAGACAGACCATCAGATGAGAGATGGCTGAGGAGACAGACCGTCAGAAGAGAGATGGCTGAGGAGACAGACCGTCAGAAGAGAGATGGCTGAGGAGACAGACCATCAGAAGAGAGATGGAGCAGAAGGGGGTCCAGACGCAGTGTGTCCACCACAGACTGAGAGCAGAAGAAGGGACCATCATTGTTGAATACAACGGCATCCCCTGTAGATCTTCCACACAGACGACAAAAAACACTTCAAATGACGCGTTCAGGCTGTCATTCGTTTTGTCAAGAAAGAGTTGGCGATTTACAGCGAGCGGTCAACCAGGCGCGACGGAAATAGACTAGAGGTCTGCTTTATTAAAATGCTTTAAAGCTTAATTTTCTTACTAAGATGTATCATTTCACAAAACGGAGGGCAAGCAAAATTGCTATAACTGGTTGAAATGACCTCGTCATTCCACAAACAGGACATTTAAAGAGGAAATCATGCTAAAGCCGTCGATGTCCGTTTTAAGCGATATTGAAGAGGACACCTGGTCTGACATGCATCGTCTGAATTGAGTTAGGGAGAGTTGTAGCACTTTTTCCTAGCATACCCCAGGGCCGTCTTTTTGAATGAGTGCTCACAGCTGACAAACTCTGCGGTACGACAACACTGACAAGCTTCGCATGCGACGTGATTGGATGACAAGGCCCGTCCAGAGCCTCTGACATTTCTCCCTGAGACAGCGCCATCGAATGAGCAGTTATGTTGTGTGGCCTAAAATTAATAATCCTCCCCGAGGCGATGTGATATGATGGTATTTAGATAAATACATATACTGTAAGGTTAGGGATTATGTATTGCGATTTCGGGAGACCATATCCTCTCTAAGAAAGCGCTGATCATGCAAACCATCGCAGCTACCACAATCGCACAGATTTAGACTCAGGCAAGTTTTGAGGGATTTACTGAGTGTCAAAATGGGTTTCTACCTGCACACACTGTGTGTGTGTGTGTGTGTGTGTGTGCGCGCGTGCGTGCCATAGTCTATGTGTGCAAACACTATCACATTTAATATCCCAGTTGCAAAATACATGTTTTCATTATTACGTTATTCCACATTATTATTAAGGTATGAAAAAAAAATAAGAATGTGTGTGTGTGTGTGTGTGTGTGTGTGTGCGCGCTTGTATGAGTGTATGTGTGCTCTGCTGAAGCTGCATCACAAGGTCACACTCTCAAGTCTCACTCCTCTCTATCTATGGCTGCCTGTCCTCCCTGTCAAATCCTCCATTTCTTCATTTGTGGTGGGATTATCCTCTCAGACCGCTGGTGTGTGTGTGTGTGTGTGTGTGTGTGTGTTATGGGGAAGATGGCTGGGCCCACATTTAATAACATGTGCTGCCACTTCAGAGCTTGGCAATCGATCTGGGCCGTTTGTGGGACTTGGTCGTACCATGGGGGTAAATACTTATTATTACTGACTTATTTTTCTACACAGTTAACTAGTTGGTCAAGTTACTACTTCTTTGAACTTGGGATAATACCGTAGCGTGTTCTCCTACCATGGCAACAGCATGTTGTCCTACCATGGTAACGGAGCTGTTCCATCCTATGGCAACGGCAGGTTCTCCTACCATGGCAGCGACACGTTGCCCTATACCATGGCCACGGCACACTGTCCTACTATGGCAACGGAACGTTGTTCTACCATGGCAACGGCACAGAGTAAGAGACTGACTCCGTACCCTAACCCTAACCCTCGCAGGCTAAAGGAGCTAATGCCTTAGCATGTTGATGAGGTCGCAGAGAGGACTATGTGTCTGTGTGTGTGTGTGTGTGTGTGTGTCCAGACAGGGACAATGGC
The DNA here is from genome assembly GCA_027564635.1 of Typhlichthys eigenmanni. Taxonomy (NCBI): domain Eukaryota; kingdom Metazoa; phylum Chordata; class Actinopteri; order Percopsiformes; family Amblyopsidae; genus Typhlichthys; species Typhlichthys eigenmanni. The sequence goes on along the minus strand of JAODUK010035430.1, from coordinate 11,217 downwards.
TGACAGCCAGGCATACGACGAAGGAAGGACGTCCCCTTCTCTCTCTTACTGTACTGTATAAAGCACAGGCTTAAATGCATTAGACACATTTAAATAGAAACGGCAGTGGCACCTCTGACTAACTCACTTACATATACACACACTACTCTTAATCTCTCTCTCTCTCTCTCTCTCTCTCTCTCTCTCTCTCTCTATACGTTGATGTGTGGCGGGGAAGCTCTCACAGAACACAGTCGTGAGGGGGGTGGAGTGTGTGTGTGTGGGTGGGGGGGGTGGGGGGGGCTAACATGACCATCTAGAGTGGTGGGAACCAGCACTGCAGAGCCCGAGATAAAATATGTAGAAGTTTTAAATAGGAACGGTGAAATGGGGGGGGGAAGGGGACTTGCGGACTCCACTTCTGCCGACCTCTAATCTGATGTAAAGTCAAAGATAGGGGGCCGAGACAAAGTTTGAATAAACACCAACTGTTGACCTTTGAGGAGAGCGAGAGGATGCTATCAGATAGATGGATGAATGGAAAAGCACTTTAAATGGAAAAGGGGAAGTTATCAAAACAAACAAAAAAAACACAGCTAAATGGCCAAGTCTGGATGCTTTGGCTCAATGTGTGTGTGCGCGCGCACGCGCGTGTGTGCGTGTTGGCAAGGTACAGACATATATACCTCTATAAAGATGTGAGAGTAAAAACATAGCATATAGAACCGTTTATACAGCTTACAGAACTATAATATTACATCATACATACAGTATGGGAATGGCTTTAACTGTCACAATCCTCAAGTCAATAACAAATAACTAAAGCATGCACATCTTTACTTCTGAGTCAGGCCACCTACAGAGAGTGAAAGGCAGATGATAGATTGTGTGTGCGTGTATACCAAACACATCTCAAACCGCAATTACAGTTAATAGTTTGTGCCATTAATTGCTTGTGTGTGTGTATGTGCGCATATGTGTGTGTTTTTTTTTTAAGAGCCCCCCCCCCTACAACAGTCACTGTAAATCTCACTTCTCCTTCCATTGTGATCAAAAAACACAGTTAAACGTACATGAAAATACGGGGGAAAGGGTCAAGGGAGGTCACAGGGTCAGCTGTGATAGAAACAAGTTTGCTTGTGCTAAAACCCATGGGCAAACACACTGTAAGCCAGAGGTCTTCAACAGGGGGTCCTCAGAAATACTGCAGGGGGTCCTCCAAATTACTTGATCCCAAAATATTTTCTTCCAAAATCTAAATACGCATTAACATAAATACAACCTGTGCAATACATATATAAATATGTCAATAATTATTAAGGTTTAGTAAGTGGTCTACTTTTATACAAGACACTATAGGCTGCCATACACATTATTGTTGGCCCGACCACTAAACTATTTCATACCATATGTGATATGGGGTCCCTGTGCCGTGTTTCTATCAGCCAAGTGGTCCTTGACATTGAAGACCTCTGCTGTAAACAGCAGGTGTCATGCGTCAACGAGTAGCAGAGTTTCACCCTCAACTGACAGTTTATAACTGTAGACAAACTATCCTTTTTCCAGAACGCACTAATTCAGAGCGAAGGGGTGTTGTGAACTGTGTGTGAGCACACATATGTCCTTGTGTGTCAGAGGGACAGAAAGGTGTAAATGAGCAAGCAGCAGCGTAAAAACCTCCTCAGGCTATGAAAAGAACAGATATAGACACTGATGCCACTTACAGTATACTGCATACGCTTAACGGCAACCGATGCAGCATCAAGAAACGCATCTCACCACGTGTATGTTCACTCAAAAACATCTTAATTTCACTTTACTTATTTTAATCATACAATAACGTCAACATCCACAACGTCCAGACTATGACATGAAAGGAAAAGCATGGTAGGAGAGCTGTGTGGAGCCAGATATCAGTGTGAGACCTAGCCTAAGCAGGCTATTAAATGGATGGAGATAATTCTGATTAAAAGCAATCTGCATGGGGCCACAGGCTGACCAACAAGTGGGTACTTACTACGAATAGCAAATACACGCCTGCTAATCTTAGAGCGACACACACACACACACACACACACACACAGTCAGACACAGGGCCGCAAAGCTGCACGGCTGGTCTGATAAGAAACACAGAGCCAGGCATGAACAATGTGTGCACAGCAAAACACTGGCGCGCACGCACGTACACATGCATGAGAGGAGGGGGGGGGGGGGGGTCAAGGGGTCACAGCGGTTCACACGCAACAGAACGAAACAGACCTTGATCCCTGGAGGAGAACAGACAGGCTCAAGGCAAACCCTGGGTAGAGAAGACATGAAGCCAGCGCTCCACATGGCGGAGGAACGGTTTATAACAGAGCTTTGGTAGCTGAGCTGCTGCTGCTTTTAAAGCAGGATGACTGTGGGGCACAGGTGGTGTTTGATGTGCTTTTATCAAGACTCAGAACAGGTCTGTGTGTGTGTGTGTGTGTGTGTGTTAGTTAGAAGCAAGTATCCTTATTTGATTGATTAAAGCAATAATAAATAACAGAATATCAGAAACATACAATTTAACTAACTGGCATCACAGTAAATAGGTGTATTTTATTTATTTTGTATTTATTATTACTAAAGTAATGTGTCTGGTAACTTTGGAACTAGCTATTGGTTTATGTTGCATGAAAAACAAAGACAAATGCAAACAAAATACTTGAAAGCTTGACCTATGAGCTTTAATACAATTTGTGGATGTAGATTTAACATTCACGCTAGCTAAAAAAACAGAGGGAGCAGTTACATAAGACAGAACACACGATCGCTAAGAGACTTTTTAGCCACTAAGGAGTTCTGAGTTGTCCTTCGCTCATCCACCCGCCCCCGGTTTCCCGTACGCGTTTGAAAGCGTTTCAGCATATATTAATAATTCACGGCCCAGAGCGGTGCAGGGGCACGCTTCATCTCTTCAAGGCACTCCACTTCTAGTCCAAGAGGGCACAGTGCGGTTTCTAAGCCTCGTGTGTGTGTGCGGAAGGGGGGGGGGAGAGCCACGTCTGTTTGCTATTCACTGCACATTGTCAAAGTAATAAGCCCTTTAAAGTCTGGACGGCGCACAGCTGAACCACCCCCAGGAAGAGACCAGGCCTGCTTGTCAGATCAAATTGGGGGTAGGGATGGGCCGACGACAAGTAGTACTGGGTATTACTGGGTGCAAACGTCCACATCTACGAGGGCACAACTCGTTTCCATGCGCGTGTTCTGTTCTGCTTCCGTGCGCGTGCGCCTGTGTTTACCCACGCACCCACCACCCTGATTAGCAATGCAGCGCTACAGCCGCTAACTGAGCTATGGCTCCTCGGTGCGTGCCAAACATCTGTGCATGCCGACTGGTCAAACGCTGGGCAGTGAGCGCCTGTTCTTTATTGCATGGGAGGGGAGAGAGCCATAGGTAATATGTGAGGGAGAGAGAGAGATAAATAATGAGATGGGAGAGAAAATACAGACAGACAGACAGACAGATAGACAGAGATGCAGAGATATAGATGATAGAGAGAGAGAAATAGAGAGTGAGATAGAGATAGAGAGATAAGGGAAATAAGGCTGTCTGAGAGAGATGATAGATAGATAGATAGATAGATAGATAGATAGATAGATAGATAGATAGATAGATAGATAGGAGAGAGTGAGAGATATGATAGATAGAGAGAGAGAGAGAGAGAGATAAGGGAAATAAGGCTGTCTGAGAGAGAGATGATAGATAGATAGATAGATAGATAGATAGATAGATAGATAGATAGATAGATAGATAGATAGATAAGAGAGAGAGATATGATAGAAAGAGCGAGAGAGAGAGAGATGATAGAAAGAGAGAGAGAGAGAGAGAGAGAGAGATAAGGGAAATAAGGCTGTCTGAGAGAGAGATGATAGATAAATAGATAGATAGATAGATAGATAGATAGATAGATAGAAGAGAGAGATATATGATAGCTAGAAAGAGAGAGAGAGATATATATGATAGCTAGAAAGAGAGAGAGAGAGAGAGAGAGAGAGAGAGAGAGAGAGAGAGAGAGATAAGGGAAATAAGGCTGTCTGAGAAAGGAGGTGAAGGTGAAAGAAGGGCCATCCAAATCACCAGCCTCTCCCAGCGCGTGCCAGAACTAAGAAGCATCACGTCATGCGGTATTAGCTGGGAATGAGGCAAGACAAAGTGGGAGGGAGAGAGAGAGAGAGAAATATATATACAGTATATAGAGATAGATAGAGTGATAGAGAGAGAGCTAGCTCTGGCTAATGTCCCAATGGCTCCATTAAAAACAGAGCCATTGTAGCTGTGGAGCGCGACAGCAGTGTTATCGGTAGGCGCTCGGGCGCTAATGAGAAGGCTAACTCTAAACAAGTGCAACGTTTCACACAGAATAAAGAGGGAGTCCTTTTAACCAGTCTCTTTACAGGGGAACTTTAGCACTTTAGCCGGAGTGAATTAGCAAGTCCCTGAGCTCCGCACGTGGATTTGTGTGTGTGTGTGTGTGTGTGTGTGTGTGTGTGTATACACAGGTTCCAGAGCACATTAAACCATTGGATCCATGCAGCCGCATTCAACTGGAAAGACGCTGCAGACTACAGCTCATCACGGCCTACAGACTGCATTGATCGTCCCATTAGCAACACAACAGAACTAGCGCAGGCCGCCATTTCTTATCTTCTTGACTATTTATCAAATTAGTTACCAATTGTTTTCAAATGTATTTGTTATTCAGAACTTGTATAGTCTTTTTTGGGAATGTGTGTAATAGATATCAATGGCGATACAGTAGTACTTATATGCTTGTGGGGCATAGAACCATATACTAGAGAGCACCAGAATACACACATGTACAGTAACTGGTTTGGCAGCTGCCAGATATTCAGTTCAAATGTATTGTCAGACTAACCAAAAAATACAACTCACGGTGGTTGTCCATGTCCTTTAAAATAAATAAAAAGGTCACATTATACCGTAAAAGAGGGACAATTAAGCCCTATACATTCATAATTGTTAAAACAAAATGTTTTGCTTGTTTCAAAAAAAAAGTAAAAGTGACATTCATCATTCTTTGACGTTCTTTGTTTTCAATTCATCACATTAAAAACAAAGAACACCCCAGTGGCAGATAATGTATTTGTTTTTAGAAAGATTAAATTCATCATAACACAAGTTTATTTTAACTATGATTAGGTTTAACATAATCGGTGGTAGTCTTGCTGCTTCACAGATGGTGCAATGCTTTTAAAACAGAGATGGCAAATCAACCAAGACGGCCATTTCCTGCATTTCTTTACCCAAGATAAGATAACTAATTTAAACAATCTCATCTTATAGGCCTAAATGACGACTTGAAACTGTCTGGCGGAATTCCTCCCACCACCAGTCTAAAAAAAAAACATTTTATCTTAGTGTTTACGCGGCGCTAAACAAAATGTATGTTGAGAGCCCAGCGTGAGACCAGGAGTGGCTCGTCGTGTCATATATCAGGCAGCGGCAGGGGCTACCACGGGGCACGCTAATGTTGTGGGGTCTGCAGGAGTGGAGGACCTCAGGAGACAGGGAAAACAAACTGTAGCTAAGCTACGCAAACACCGGATTCACTTCCCATGCTCTCCGTCGCGGGGTTATGGCTTCTTGGTTACGGTGTGTGCATGTGTGTGTGTGTGTGTGCGCGAGGGCACGCGCATGTGTGCATGTGCGTATGTATGCATGTGTGCGTGTGGACACAAACCACTTTGCAGACTACAGATACTCCTTTCAGAATGTAAACAAACAATAATAATAATAATAATAATAATAATATAATAATGATGATGACTCAGCATCATCATCATTACTATTATTATATTTCCAATTCAACCATATTCCACTGCATTAAAAGGGCCCTCATGTTCGCTCACTAGTTAGGTCTTTCTGTGTGTGATAGACTTGTCCTCCTTCCAACCTCCCCCCCACCCCGCCAACCCCCCCGCTGCCTTTCTTCTGTAGTGTTTGCTGCCTCTTACTTTCCCTCCCATGCTATTAATCTTTTGTCTTTCGACTACGCCGGCGTTCGTCTGCCCTCACGTCCACCCCGCTCGTTCTTCCTTAATAGAAAGTGTGTGTGTGTGCGCGTGTGTGCGCGTGTGTGTGTGTGTGTGTGTGTGTGTGTGTGATTAAGAGTTGACATAACTAATAGATCTTCCACTAACACAGAGGAAGGCGGTACTCGCGGGAGGCCTGTGGGTTTTAAGTGGTTTCTGCTGGCTAATGATGAGAGCTCCTGCCAAAAGGCGAGGGATGGAGGCGCAGCTACCCGCCGCTCATCTGAAGCACGCACTGTGTGTCCTACTTGAAGCTAGGTGTACAGCCAGATGAACAATACGCTAGCAATGTTGTTGTCTGCTCCGGCAGAGATGATTGCTTTGTATTGTCGGGGCTGTCACTCTAGGTTCAATGGACTAGGCCGCGTGCCATTAATATACATGTATAAGGTGTTCGCTCCTCTACTTCTTTAATAACAAAGATGTTGGAGAAAGAAGGGAGGGGCGGAAAGAAGATTAAAAACTAAATTAATTATTTCAGCAACGCCTGGCTTGTAATAGTGCCATCGCACAGATGTTCACACGTCACACGTGTTTTGAAATGCGTGACTCCACGAGCCGAACAAAATGGCCCACATCAAAGAGATAAAGTTGAACTCGCTGTTTCTAATCTCACCGCAAGTCTTGCAGAAGAAAAAGCCTGAAACTTCAAATCGATTTGAATGCATTAGGTGTTATCATATGCAACGTTCTCAGGACGCTGCTGAGAGGGTGGCTGTTTGTGTCTGTTGAGGACCAATCAGCAGCTCCAATCAGAGGCACGCTGCCGCCAACTCTGCATGATTATGTTGGGTATCAGACAGCCCGCAATCGCAGGGCGGAGAGAAGTGAGAGATTTGGACCAACACATGACAGAGAGAGAGAGAGAGAGAGAGTTCAGACCTAAAAACCTGTCGGTTTATATGTAATGGACAATCCTGGTTTTTGGATGTAAGGTAAAGGTGCTTTTATTGTCCCATACATACACATACCCAACTCCAGATAAGCGGGAGAAGATGGATGGATGGATGGATACTACTTTGTGTACAATGCAAGTAATCTTACTTGCATTGTTGTGTACAGCACTTTGGTCAGCTTTGTTTGTTTTTAAATGTGCTTTATAATAAAAAAACTGACTTGACACAAAATTCATCCTCTGCATTTAACCCATCCCTCAAGGGAGCAGTGGGCAGCCGCTGTGCAGCGCCCGGGGACCAACTCAAGATTGGAGGCCAGTGTCACTGGTCGCATGACACTGACTGGAGAATGCACCTGACATGTTTTTTGAAAGTGGGGGAAACCTGAGCACCAGGAGGAATCCCACGAAGACGCAGGGAGAACATGCAAACTCCACACAGAAAGGCCGGGACGGCCGGGGTTCAAACCCGTGACCTTCTCTTGCTGTGAGAAGTCAGCTAATGTTATCTCCACGGTCTGCTAACTCTCTGTTAAAGTGGTGCAGACTGCACCACACAGCACTCTCCAAGCCTTGTCAATGTGTGTCCAATTTAGGTTGTCGGAGAGTCTGAGGGAGCACCCTATGGCATTGAAGGGAGAGGTGATATGCATTTACTTTCAGCAGTCCAGCATTACTGACGCCACCTTTAACTGTCTGATCTCTGATGAAATCTGAGGGCAGACAAAATATGACTGATAATCTCCAATTCCAAGTCATAATATATAAAATATATGTGAAAAGGAAATAAAATGCAAATGTAAGATGAGAAAGAAAAGGAAAAAAAAGTAGATTTTTGGTTTAATTTAGCTTAGAACCAAGGGGTCCATGTGTGGGGTTGCCACTGCATGTCTACTGGGGCTTAAAGTGACTTCTATATGGCCTTGGCTGGCAGCAGGAGGGACTCCACAGTGGATGACCACTAAACCAAATTGATTGGAGAAAAATCCTCAACTCCAAGGGTGTCCACACAGGCAATCTCTCTAATGGCCGCCCAGCCACCCTGTCACCACCGAGATTCACAGAGGGTCACGGGGTATGGGCGGGCGATTCGTCCTCTCGGCCAATAACGCAGTGGAGAAGGAAGCCTGACGGCCAATGAGAGGAGCGACGCCAGCGGTTGCCTGCCCGAATAAGTGGAGAAATGACAACACGGCCCGGGATGGTTCGATCTACGGAGGACTGTATGAGACAGCGGGGGGTCAATCATGGACGTGTCACTGCAATCATTGCGATCCACCATTAATGTTGGCTTAAAGTGGATACCTTGTCAAGGTCAGTGCAATTTGAGGCCCCGTCAATAGCACTCCAGCAGGTTCTGCGGCGTCCTGGGCTAGTGTCGCTCAGGCAATCATCATCAGTCTGTGGCTGATGTGAACACTTGGAGCGGAGCGCCTGGCTAGCAAAGGACCTTCTTCGTGGTCAGGTGTCATTCTGAGTAAAGTCATGACAAAGACAAAGTGGTCAGAACTCAGCACTTGCTGGGCAATTCTTGCTGTAGACCTCTTCTTCGGTTAAATTTATAGTAAAGAAGCTAATTGAAAGCCAATACATGCATTCCGTTATCTTGTTGTTCTATGTGCATGCTGCAAAAATAAACTAGTACTTCTATACAGCCCTGGCTCTGTAAATAGGAACACAAACAAAGTGGCGAACACCGCTCACGACAGCGTTTCAATGTCTGCAAAGAGATTTTGTTTAGATTTCAGCTCAAAGTTAGAAAGCATTCTCAATAATGACTGACCCTGCCCTTAAGGTGGGCCAGAGATGTGGGGCTAAAGACTCATTCCTAGTTCACAGTACCATAGCTTTAGCCTAGTGTTCCGCTCGCCAACAAATGTTTGTTTTTAGATCGTAGACAAAAGCCCCAGCTCGAAGTGGAATCACAGCAAACTTGCAGTTGACACTCGCCGTCAACGGCCGTCATGTAGTGTGACCTGCTTAAAAGGGGAAGCCAAAATAACACTTAAAGATCCTTAATGGTTTTGCAGGCTAGACATGGAGAAGAGACTGTTTAAAGTTGTACTTCACGGGCGTTCCGTTTACACTTGGTGTTGAGGAAAGCGGGGTCACATCTAAAATGTTCCCTGACTCCCATTTAAGCTTGAGAGCACATTGTCGTCGTTATTCATGTCAATCTAATTACGTATGTTGTCAGGTAGGCGGATCTTGTCACTGTTAGCCAGCGCTGTGTCCCAGACTTTATGCAAATAAAGGCTGGCTCTGCAAGACTAGAAGAACCGTAACCAAAGCAAGTCTCTGGTATGGCCATGTCAGCATTAACTGTTGCTGTTAGCTGGCCCTGTGTGACCTGTAGCCATTTTACTGGTCCAAAAGGTCAAATACTTGACCAGCGCCTGAGGGTCATCTGACAGTTTCAAACCATTTAAGATTTTGAAACTACCAAACCGATGTCAACTGGACAGCAGTTAACTAGCAAGGCCAGGGCCATTCCAAATCACCCCACTTAAACCAAACAAAGAACAAATTCATCTTGCGCCATTAGGATTGAGCACTAATTTTAAGTTTTAGACAATTTCCCTTTACTTCTAAAAGAGTCGTCTAAGGCGGTTGGCTGGTACAGGCGGGCGGGCGGGAGTCTGTATAATTACGGAGAAAATTGCATTCATTATTGTAATTTACATCTCATCTCCAATCCAATTATTAGCAGTTTGACCTGCTCTGCACACGTGCTAGCATGAGAAAGCAAAAGTGGTGGATGGATATAAGGGGGGGGTGATATAGTGGGAGTGCAAGCAAGCATGAGAGAGGGAGAAAAACAAACATGTGTGAAAGGGTCTGTGAATTGGAGGGGAAACAAAACAATCAATATGGGTCTCAGAGATCATATTCGATAAGGATTTACAGATGATAACTGGGAAAAATAATTGGAGATGATTGGCATCTGTAGATTGTCTACTGTACAGGTTATGTGTGGGTTATATGCAATAAAGATGAAATGCATATGCTTTGCTAATACTGTTTCTTGCAAATATACAGCACTGTAAAACAACTCCACTGCTGTTAGTCAAAATACTGTAGCATTAGCTATTAATTTCGATAAAAAAAACACAACTGCGTAAAGGATTCTGCACCGAGGTCAGAGTCAGCTACAGAACTAGAACGACTTCCCCTGAAAGTCAAAAAAGTCGAAAGTCGATGCCCCTTTAGTGGACTGAGATTGTGCAAGTCGAGCAGTCGTATCAGAACAATATCAGAACACATAATTTCACAAAACTGTCAACTGCTGATAACAATTAGTTGATAACACAAGATAGTATGTCTATTTTCAACATATGAATTCCCACAGAGATTCTGTTTCATAGCAACCAAAGCGTCTCATCTGAAAAAAAAACACTGCGCCTCTAACTAATGACAAAAGTGCTACACGTAAGTCGCTTTGGATAAAAGTGTCTGCCAAACGACGTAAATGTAAATGCACAGCACAGCGATAACTATAACTATAACAACTTATTGTGAACAGGGGGGGGTGTAGACTCACTGGAGCGCAGAGCGGACGGCGTCACCTCGATCTCTCCGTGGGTGATCTGCGCGTACGGCTGGAAGGCCGACGGAGGGGCGTCGCCGTGGGCACCCAGCTCGCCGGTGAAGGGCTCTGGGCTCTGCGTGCCCGTAGAGCTGGCGCTGGTGCCATCACCTCCGTTGTGGGGGTCCTGCTCCTCGTACACCGCCATGAGCTGGGGAGGAAGGGGGGGGGGGAGGTCACAGGTTAGCAGGTAACACACCCTCCATGCAGGTTGAGCTGAACACACATGCTGTCCCTTTGATGTGAGCATGTGTGTCTGCGTGTGTGTGTGCCTGGGTGTGTGTGTGTGTGTCTGCGTGTGTGTGTGTGTGTGTGTGGGGGTCACATGGTCACATCCTTCCTACGGCAGCCCTTTCATCTCCATAATGGTGATGAGTTGCAACACTTTCAGGCAAATCGAACAAACCCCACTCCCACATCCCATAATACTGTCATAAAGAGGAGGCCCTCTGTCCGTCACTAACACGCCACTGCCATCCTTCCCTCTTCCATGTAATACAAATACAATAATAATACATGCACCCCCCACACACACACAGTCGCCAGAACTATCTGAATGCATGCCAGATTATCTGCTCTTTTGAAGCTCAGAGAACGAGAAAGAGAGAGAGAGAGAGAGAGAGAGAGAGAGAGAGAGAGAGAGAGAGAGAGAGAGAGAGAGAGAGAGAGAGAG
>JAODUK010035419.1:0-21785 GCA_027564635.1 Typhlichthys eigenmanni | reverse complement strand
AGAAGTGAGTGCAGGACTTTCAGGAGACATAAGAACTGCAGGCCAATAGGCCCTCTTAACCCAAAGGTCATTCAACTCAAACATTGATTATGGACTGTCAGTGTTTAAAAATCCTGTCTTTATTTGTCCTGCTAGCTTTTTCTGTTTTTTTTTCACACAGTAAACAGTAACGAAATTATAAAAACATACACAAAAAAATATTTTAAGAAATGAATTGAAGGTGAGTTCAGGGTAATCTGTAAAGGGCTATTGACAAAATAAATGTAGTTGGTAGATTTAAGTCTACATGACATGTAATAGTCATAGGCCTATTGTTCACTTACACACAAAAACACCACCCTCTTCTGAACTATTTAGCCTACATTAATCTGGCATGTGATGTAGGACAGCCATCAGGGATGCAATATACACATCTGTCTGGCAAAATCCAGACAGGTTCTAATATTGTCTGATTGGCCAGTAATAATAACCCCAAATCAGGAAAAAATCATATTGGTTTAATCACAACGCGGCCCGCGGGAGATTATAAAAGTCCTATTTTATTTAACGTCAATTGCTGATTGCTTGGCTAAATATGTCCAAATAATTCACGTTGAATAGACAGATGGATACGAGCATTAGCGTTGACATTAACATAGTGTGAGAAAGACTTTAAACGATTTTAAACAACGTAGAGCGTATTATTTATGAAGTCATGTCTCGACGAGGTGAACAAAGGCTAATGAAAAGAGCACCAGACTGTCACGTGTGTTAATTTGCAAAAGAAAACCAAAACAAATAGGCTACGCACTTTAACATGTCGGAGGCATACAACTAGAGCAGGGCGGACAGATATATGGCTCTGTGTGGTACGTTGCTACGGTAACGTATAACAAGCCCAAGAAGGTATGAGCACGCAAGATAAAACCCTTTCTTGTACTTCCTACGCCACAGAAGAGCGAAGAAGCCACTCGTTCATTGGCTTTTGACTGAACGGGCATGCAGCTATTGGTCTACCGCTCACCCGTAAATGTCTGCATATCCGCTCTCTTCCATTGCTTCTGTAGTCTACGTCGGTCCTCTTAACTCAAGTGTAACTGTCTTTGGAATGACAACAAAAAGAACCAAACATGGCAAAACAAATGCATGCATTTGAGCAAGCGTTTTCGTTTACTCCCCTTCTTTCCAAGACATTTTCATTTCTACAAGACAAAGCCGTTTTAGAGTATCTAATGAAATGGTGACGCACGGTAGCCTATCGCATCTTTCTTAACCGAATTAATTGTGCTATGTTGTTTAACTCTGACGTGTTCATTTCAGGTCCATGCTGGGAAGAATTTCTGCTCAGTGTTACAGCTTCGATCAGAGTTTCTACCCTTACAATAGCCAAGACTTTGCATTGGTAGGACAAAGGATACACACGTTGTTTGCAGTAACCAGTGAGACGTTATTGAAAACATTTAAGAGCTAATAACACTTCATGACGTGCAGAGATTCTTCAGAGACCCAAATGTGCTGGCCACGCTGAGAAAGACGGAGGCAGTTGACTGCAGAGTATCACTAGGTATGTCTGTCCGTAGTGTGCAGTGCACGGAACTACGGGGCACGCTGTGGGTCAGCGGAGGAACTGCGGCAGGTGTCTGGGACGTATGTTACCCAAAAGTGAACTATATACAGCATCGATATTAAACGCATATGCATTACATTTACGCAAATACATAAATATATTATATCTGTTCAGTATTCCAGACAAATATGAATCCTGCACTTTACTGAGTGAAATTTGCATTATATTTATCTCTCATTTAAATTTTATTTCAGTTCATGTTAATTAAGTATTATTCTGTCCTAAATGGTCCTTGTTGAAGGCACCTGAAGGCCTACATGGTTCATGGGGTATAGGCTACTGTGTAGTCTAGGCCTACATCAATAACCATTTATGACTAACTGATATCTCATTCAGAGCAATTAGTCCTACATATGTATATGCCTTGTACTTAACACTTGAACAGTAACACCTTGTGTGTTTTACAGACAATCCAGTAATGTCTGTTGATGTTGAGGTGGTACCATGCAGTAGTGTCTCCATGGCCTTATTTGACCCCATCTACTCCTGTGGGATACTGAGTAATACTGGGAAAATACTCACATGCTTCAATGCTGCTGCAGTATGGGGCGATGACTATTACAAGCTCACAAACGAGCTCACAAAGGTGCATCAAAGTCTGTCTCTCGCACCAACACCTTGTTTCGCTGTTGTAGCTTGTCGTTTAATGCTTAGTCTCAGCCTCTTCCGTCCATTAGCACTACGTCACATAAGCACCTCTGTGCTGAACGTCTGATACATATAACCTTGTAAGCTTGACACGGGACTCTGAGTTTTGGGGAGTGATACTGTCAATTTACATTGGCTGTTAGCATTGTCACTCACAAGCTTTATTTAGCCTAATAATTAATAATTAAAAAGTGTTATACTATGTATTTTACAGATTGACAAGACCTGTAAACAGAGTTGTGTCGTTTAGTCAACAAACAAATTCCTCATTGTAAATTTGCATGCATGCGTGCGTGCGTGCTCCCTGCAGATGTTGCAGGAGCCGGACTCTGAGCACTACTACGTGGTAGGGCAGGAGGAGCGAGGAGAATTCCTGTTCCGCCTCTTCAAGCACCTGTGTTTGGGCGGAGAGCTCTGTCAGCACGAGGACAGCATAGAGCCCTACGTCAGCACAACGCGGCACATCTACAAAGACCTGATCAGGTGCTGCTGCCCAACGCACGCGTTATACGCACGTTCGTGCACATTCACAGGGTCACGCTGTGTACAGTAATGTTTGTGTCGTTGTCTTCATTGTGCCGTCTGTCCTTTAGTGTGCGGAAGGACCCCAAAACCAAAGAGATCACAGTAATTTCTATGGTGCTGAAAGTCTGTGCATATGTAAGTGGCTTGTTTTGTGTGTGTGTGTGTGTCTGTGTGTGTGTGTGGTTTCATGTAAGGATTCAAGCGGTGAGTCAGAAGGTGATAAATCTCTTCCTCAGGACACTATAGTCAAATAAAAGAGAAATATATCAGATTGTAGAAATGTTCAATCACCAGTAGATGTTAGTACATGTTTCAATTCCCATTTCAACCCACCATCATAGAGAAGTTCAATATAAGGGATTGTTGAGGGTCACTGTCCTACCTCAGTAACCCTGCAGCAGCTTGCTGTTGTTTACAATTAATCTATGATTTTCTCAAATGTGTTGGAACGACAGGATATATTAGATGCAACTCAAAGGTTCCCACTGTTTGCATAAAGCAGCCATGTAGTCAAATGAGCTGATGTTTTTGAATGCATTTAATGGGGGAAATGCTGACATAGCACTCTGTCTTCCAGGATGAGTGTGGACAGTGTTTTCCTGGGAGAGGAGACGTGGAGCAAACGTTTGCCTACCTGGTAGTGGACCCCTTTAAGCGGCATGTGTGTTTGTTCTACCACTGCTACGGAATAGGGACCTTTACACTAGGATTATGAAAAGATGACGTTAATTCTGCTGACATGTTTGTCAAGTTTAGCAGAGTTTACCCTGTTTTGTAGTTAATTAAAATTAGACAGTCAAGCTGATTACAAGAAATGATTTAATGGAATAATGTACATTTGCACAGGGGTGTTCAAAACAAGTTGTCATATTTTGGTATTGTAGGTTTTATGAATCTCTTCTCCCCTTTGAATATCTGCTGCCACTTTTATACATGTTGGCTACTTTATGCTCAATAATGTAGTTTACAGAAGTATGAAACTAATATGTAAACTACCAAATCAGAATGATCACCACATGTGTATTTTACTACAAATCCATATTTTGGAAAAGAAAGAGTCTATAAACAACATTCAATCCAAAGAACTTTAATCGAAACCAATAAATTAATAAGTTAGTCAGTGAGTCAATTTTATTCTCTGTGAATACGCATATGTGCCTTTCTCTTTTCAAAAATCATAAGGCGTGGAATCGATTAGAAAACTTTTTTTTTACACATTTAATTTCAACACAATTTAATCAACATCAATTGTAATTGGAAGACTTGTTCATTAGCATGTTTACTCATTGCTTTGATGTTTCATTATAACAATAGTTCCAATACATGAGTGGTTATTAAAAGGTGGGAATTTCGAATGGCAGCAAGTCAGTGAGTGAACGGTGAGATGTTTGGGAGGAAAGAGAGAGAAAGAGGGAGAGAGACAGAGAGAGAACGTGCAGAATAAAAGTCGCTGCATGCATAGCATTCATGTCGATTAGACATTCAGGTATCTCTTTATCAAGTTCCTAAACTAGAGCCCCCTCCCCTCCATAGTGGCCTTAGAGGTAGTTGTGTGGAAGCCATTCTGATCTATGTGACATGCTTATGATGAGACACATGCCTGGAAAGTTCCCCTGCATTCATGCCTCTGACCCCAACAAATGTGGTCAGACACAGCTGTCAATATTATAAGAGTGTCAAGGAGGCCCTCGTAACATTACAATGACAATGCTAAAACATACCCCTACTTGGCATATATATTATCAGAAAATATCAAAAAGTTGCCACACCCTTAAAGTAGGTGTGCCCATATAACACTCCACTGTGTTCCTTTCTTTTCAAACTTAGAATTTGCTAAAGAAAGTGTGTTGTCGTAAGTACATTAATTGTGAAAGGTCCTCCTCAAAGCAGCATTTATATGTTATGTTTGACGTAAAAGATTGACATGCCCTGAATTGTAGCCACACAATATCAATCATAAGTTAAAGACATAGAAGGCACAGGTCTTTTCTTTTCATGTCATTACAAAAGATGTTTACTAGAGACCCCACAAGACTGTTTCTACAGCTAGGGCCGCCAATAACAACATGCAATACTGTGGTCTCACATTCGTTACGTACTGTAGCTCAGTATAATGACATGACAGCATTGACACTTCTAAAAGTAGTCAGCACTTCTGCTAGATAGCAAAAGAAGAGTTTATCTTATGATAATCTAGCGAGGCACTGCCCATGTTCTACATAGTAACCTTAGCACTTTATGATGCCATGCTGAATTAACAGAGCGTAAAGGTATGTTCACGGTTTGGGATCTAAACTAGTAGACCTGAGTCAACTGGCCTGATTGGATCAAATGAACCTGTCCTACTGTACATTAGCAGAAGGAAACTAAATGTTTATCTTCACCAAATGTAGCTAGCCGTATCTGATACAGTATATTCAACCTTTGTGAGCTCAGCTTGGTGTGTATAATTGCATGGAGTGTGTATAGACTCAATTTGTGTCATCCATGACAACTTGACAAAAATGTTACATTTATTTAATTTTTAAAGGATCTTATCTTAAATATTAATCCTAAATTAAATATACTAAATACATACATTTACCAAAAAGTATCTTCTAAAAAATAATAGAAATGTAATATACAGTAGCTACTACAATATATTAAAAGAATGTGCAAAAATAAGAAACCAGAAAAATAAAATTGTACATAAAAAATACATATTGAACATTTCTCAAGTTGGGTGCTAAAGGGTTTTTAAGTAAAGTAATTGCTGTAAGTCTTATAGGTCTTATAAGTCTTTTTGCTCAGACACATGCATTCGGGGTGACAGCGCTATGGTTTCCATGACGTGTTGTAGGCAAATCATTCAAAACAGCTTCAAACTAAAACCTTACTGGCCATAGATAGTCTATAGTGCATTCAGTGCTACTGCACGTGACGTGAATGGAAGGTTTCCTGAACCGGTTGACAGGCAAATACTGACCTGAGGACATATGTGACTGACGAAGACCTATTAAGACCTACTAATCTGTACACAGACCGTAGGGTTAATCTGTATGGTATGCATGTCTGACGGGTGGGCGGCAAGACAGGAAGGACTGTAAAGACAATGTAGAAAACAAGTTTAGGTTGAATAGTGTAAACACAACAATAGTATGACCAGACACCCCCCCCCTGATGGCATGACGTGTAGTGATGTGGCGTGATGACAAATGAGCCTGTGAACGGACATCTGGGCTGTTTACAAATCCATTGAGAACGGTGTAACGCCTCGTCTTATTCAACGCACAGTGCGTTTTCTGTGTCTTTTTTTTGCAAGTGGGCTTGTCGGATAGAGTCTGAGCTACTGAGGCAGAGAGCTGAGGCAAAAGTGACAGTACGACTGCAGTGAATGTTACCAACTCTAAAACAACAGTCCAAAGCCCACGAACATCCTCCATGCATCTGTACGTTTCAACGGAGCTCCTTCCTTTCTGACAGTGCTCCTTGACATCATGGATTACACATACATTCATCACAGCATCGGGAGGTGTGATGGCTTCCAAAACAGTGCCTGATTCGCTACTGGTATGACTGACAGTCAGGTCACCGGTTGTGTCCTCAAGAGACGTTTTTTTCAATAACAACAAAAAAAAAAAAAGAACGAAATGTGGAAAAAAAGTAATTAAAGTAATAAGATTTTACAAAAGCTAAAAAGTCTGATATCTACAGATACAGCTTTAACGTAGGCATAGATACTGGGAGGCGGTTAGAGTGTTACTGGATCAGTAGTCAAGTACTGTAAATGTAGTTTTCATCCCCTCTTTGTGCGGTGAGCAGCTTTGGCTGGAGCTCTTGTCAGCCAGTGCCATCTGGTGGCCTTTGTCTGAATGTTCACCAAAGAGCTCTGAAAACATACATTCACTTTGAGAACACAGACGAAGATGCAAACTTGTGAGGGACAAAGTGCATGAGAGAGAACAAGAAATAAACAATGGCTGATTTGGACTCGCGGGGTGCTAAATGATTGTATAGGCTGGTTGGAAAAAGAGGGGATGATGGCTGAAGGAAACCAGTAAAAACGCAACAAAGGTAACCATGTTAAGGTTGATGTCTTTGGAGTATAAAATCAACCAGTGGAAGACAGTGTGTGTGTGTGTGTGTGCGTGTGTGTGCGTGTGTGCGCGTGTGTGCGCGTGTGTGCGCGTGTGTGTGTGTGTGTGTGTGTGTGTGTGTGCGTGCTGTTAACAGTGTGTCCCGAGCCTCATTCCAGGTTTCCGCTGTCAGACTGGGAGATGTTGAGCGTGTTGATGGAGGGAAAGAGGTCTCGCTGGTCAGTGGGACTGTGGTAGTCTGACGTCAGGTCTGGTTCCAGCAGGGAGGAAAGTGTGTAGTGGGACGAACCCTTCTTCAGGCACTGGGAGTAGAAGTTAAGCAGGAGGTCTAGCTTGTTCTCTATGGACTGTACCTGGACACACACACGCGCACACACACACACTCAGAACCATTTTCGATCCTTTAAACCTAAAAAGCAATTTAGTGTAGGCTATTCAGCAGTCTCAGTCTCTTCCGTCCATTAGCACGACGTCACATAAGCACCTTACTGTGGTGATACATGTACCCCTGTAAGCTTAACAGCACTTTCGGAAAGTGGTACTGTCGATTTTCATTGGCTGTTGTCACTCACAGTCTGTATCCATAATTATGGTGTGACGCTAGTGCCGAGCTTAATTTACTCATTTCAATTTATCCAGTCTACTTATTTGACAGACTTACAAGACCTGCCAGAGTCGTGTCGTTGGGTTAACCAACAAATTCCTCTGTATAAGTTCAGCATCCAACTTGGTCAATGAGTTATGTAGTTTGTCGTCGTGCATGTCAATCAAAATACCTTTTCTCTCAAGTAAGTGGGTCTTGATATAGTTAGCCACCAATGTGTCCCAGACCTTACGCAAGTAGACTGGCTCTGCGAGACTGGCTCAGTGCTCTGTTGTGTTGTCATCCAATTTTTTTTCTATTAACTTTTGTTTACGTTGTTTTAATGGCTGACATCCCTCTCTACTCCTCCCCTTACAGAGCTCCTAGGTTGTTGTTTTCTGCCCCTCCCTCCACAGCAACATTCCATCTCACGCACAGGGGCTTCAAACCTAAACAGTGAGCTATAGAGCTGACATCTGTGGTTCTAATATGTACTTTTACCTGAATCCCATAAGGTTCAAACCAAATCAGCCCCACCTGCTTCTCCACCTTGACTACACGTCCCATCATGCTTAGCTCATCCAGTGGGTCCAGTTCTGGAGGAGTCTTCTCTCCCTTTTCTGAGCGCATCTTCTTATCGGATTGAACAACCCCTCGCCCGACGATCTGGTCCACCCTTTAAGACAAAAGCCACGCAGAGCAAAACGTCATCAAAAACAAAAGGATTCTCAAATCCCATAATTGTAAGCAATGAATGAAAATAAAACCGTAAGTAGGAAGTTGTTGAGTAGAAGTGTGGAATACCTGGTGAGACCATCATGATCCTTTAATTATTGTGGTATAATTTTTGTGGTAATAGTAGGTGATTGGACCATCTTTAACGAATCCGAGCAACGTGAAAAAAAATGTATAAACACCGGCATAAGCTGAACTCTATATCCACAAATGGTTTAATGGAGGTTTAATAGGCTGATGTGGCATAATGACACTATTTTGAGAGATCAGGATAGTCTCAAAAGGCTAGATTAAAACCATTAACATCAGTTACGCTTTACACACACACAGAAGATTACACACAGACTAAACACACACAGACTGGGAGAAAAGCAAACCATTTATCTTATTTATCCCACATTGATAAAGTTAGCAAGTGTGCAACCTACCGCGTCTGCAAACTCTTGATGCGCCCCAACATGTCCAGGTGTCCGGCAGAGTACTGCTCTATGACGTCCTTCACATCGTACGGACGCAGCGTCTCTTTAAACTTCCTCTTGGCCACAAGGAACTTAAGGATCCTGAATAAACCCAAACACATCCACACACACAACAGTCATTGTACTCGCTCATACGCTCAAAAGTGCATCACACTAAACCACGCATGAAGATGGACCTTTGCAACGAGAGCCTCAGAGAGAATAACAAGATTAATCATAGTCAGTCTGACCTTATCATTCACAAAGCACCAATAAAGAGTACATTGTAGCAGAGAGTTCCAAAGGGAATACCCCTAACCACTCCACCATAACAATGAAATGAACTCTGTTGCCATAACGATGACACCATATTCCAGGGACATTATCTTATCAGTGGCTACAAACCAGCCTGCTATTTCAGCAATTCCAACACACACATACACACACATACACACCGCATCCAAGGGCTCCCCCTGTCCTCTCCGTATTCTCTATGGTGTGACAGCCTGGTAGGTGTATCTATAGCTGCTCCAGCTCGCCCCCACACCCCGACACAGCTCATCACCACCCAGAAACCTTCCACCGTAGGGGGGATTAGGGATGGCAGGCCATAGGAGTGTTGACCCAGCATTACTGGGTTTAACAATAGCATCACTGACAACTCTGTCTGCCGTTGTCACTACGGCTGAAGATCACACTTCACAGGGTCTGTTCACGTGCAGGAGATACTGGGGAGAGAGAAGAGGTGTGCGTGTGCGTGTTCTGGGCGGGTCAGTCACCGTTAGATGCTGGCTCTGCAGGAAGCACCAAACATTAACGTCACTAAGAATGTGGTGCACTCAAACCGTCACCTCTCGCTCCCTGTGATGGATTGGCCTTCAAGGCAAGACGGTGTGGGTGGAAAGGGAGAGATTTATTTTACCAGGAAAACCTCTCTCTCTCTCTCTCGCTCTCTCTCTCTCTCTCTCTCTCTCTCTCTCTTTCACACACACTCCACATATACCCCACGAGGAAGGAAGGAATTGCATCATAGTTTGGAAATCAGAGACGGACATCTGTTTCCAGAATACACAGGAATATGTTTAACGTAAGTACTGGTATTGTTGCAGTATAGTTTTGCGTACATGTAAACATAGGCCATACAAACATGACACTATATATAGACACTTCACATGCAAAACCATTCACACACACACATACAGTATAAAGCCACAATCAATCTCCGGCACACACACACACACAGAGATGCAGTGGCCACTGCAACTTTTCACGTGCGTGAGGAAAACGGAGGTGAGGAGGCATGGGAACAGGAGGAGGAGGAGAAGTGGCCCACAGCTGGTGCCACAGCAGCCGTCAGCAGCCCCCCCACCCCTTGCACTGCACTCTGGTTCTTGATGACGCCAGCATTCAGAGGGTATTTTTGCAGGCGGGTTTCACTATTTTGCAGGTAGATGCAGATTATTCCTTTTTCTTTCTTTTTTTTCTTTTTTTGTGTGGCCGGGGTGGGTCTCAGGTGTGAGCAGAAGGAAAGGGCTCGCTGAGAAGCAGTAGAGGGGGACTTTTGATATGAATCCTCCCATGGGGTTTCTTCAAAATGCTGACTTTCTTTCCTTGCTATGAGTGAAATGTCTTTTCGTAAAACACGCTTCGGCTTGAAAGTGCCCCCCCCACTGGCCCCACCCCTGCTCCGCCCCAACTGACAACGCCCGACGACAGCGGAAGCGACAACGGTAGCTCGCGGTGGCACAGTAGAGACCTAATTTCTGCTGTTAGAAAGTTACGATTTCTTTGCGCTAAAATGACGACGTGGTTGTTTCCCTTGCACTTGGACTCCCTCACGGAGGTTTGCTACAGCTTGGTCTGTGTATGACCCAGGGACGGTTTGATCCTCAGGGCGATTGGGTGACGCACTGCCAAAGGGAGAAAGAGAGAGGCGGGAATTTCAAACTTAACCAGTGTACGCTACGTAGCTGACTGTCCTGCCTCTAAACATCTTAATCCAGTCAGCGTCCAATGTTCCGTGGAGTACGTATAGCCAGGTTCCAGCCACTTTTTAGGCGATTTCAATATGGCTGAAAATCGTCCTGACCACTCTCATAGACGTTCTGCGTTAACATATTTTTTCACAAATGCAGGCTCTTCAATGCATTCTATATGGCTTCCGGGGGTGCTTGCACTAACGTGTTTACGTAATACAAAACGTTCGTAGGTATCTGTCAGTGTCGTGCGGTGTCTACGCAACATGATCTAGAATGGGTCGTCGCTGAACATTATGGATTACGTCTTATCCGTTCTGTCGGCATGACTTGCAAAGTAAGTAATATAATAATATTAATAATAATATGAATTGGTAGGATCGTTTAGTGTGTATGCAGTTGTGCTTCTCCATAAACATTTTTTAACAATATCTAAACAGAAGCCAAACGTCAATGTTTTGCATTCACTTGAACCAAGGTGGCCGTAGAGACAGTACCTTACTGCCGTACTGTGAGAGAGATTGGGCAAGAACGTTTTTCTGCACCTAAAATAACCATGAAAATAACATGAAATGAAATGAAATCGGAGGCTACAATTTAATGTGATAATAACTAGTTGACTTACAGTAAAGCTGTAGTAAGCGATTTCACAGTCAATTCACAATAGGCTATATCTCATTGGTCTGCTGGTTGCCTGTTCTTTGTGCTGGATGAAATCTGATGTTTGTAGCCTATACACAGCCCTGCCTCTGTATAAAGAACACTAACAAAGTGGTGCAAATCGCACCACACAACAATATCCTAGCCTTTGTTATGTGTTTTCAGTGTGTGGTGGGCGGAGCTTCTGATGGAAGAAAGAGGTTATTATGTTTTGATGGACAAGCTTTCTCTAGAATGATTCACTTAGATACCTTTCATTTACCTAGGTTACTGAATGAATCACCAAAACAATTGCCCTCCCTAATTTCCTGAGCAGGAGCCGTCACTGGTATGATCTATAACAACAGGCAGGATGGTCTAGTGGTCTGGATGTCATGGGTTTGAACCCTGGTGTTGACCTACCTGTAAGCATCCTTGAGTGAGATGCCTAACCCTCTGCCCCCTAACTGCACCTTGCCTGGCAGCAATCACCATTAGTGAATGTAAGGTGCTTTGGATAAAAATGCTAAATAAATGCAGTCTAGTGACTTCAATAACTGTTTTCAAAGATAATTATAAAACAACATGTCCAGAACACAGAAATTATTGTATTTCCAATAGCAGAGAAAAATGCCTAGTGTTTATCATCAGGATATATATTTATGTGTTTCTTAATAACTTCAAATGGGCAGGGTGATGGAGACACCCTGTTCTATATACATACATTAGAATTAGTATAATTAGTAGAATTAGTCCGTCTGCCTCCAATCACTAGAGTCCCACACACAGGCAAATGTACACAGTGCATTCACTGTGTACACCAAGTCGACCGCGTAGTAGGCCCTCACCCAACCCCCTAGTGGTTATAAATATACATTACACACAATGTCCACTGATGCCGCAGCAGAAAAATGCTCGTACCAGGTTGCCTTGCTTACCCTCGCACCTTCGCACTCTCTCACGGGCGGCCAGGCACTGATCGAACGCATGCATCTCTCTAAAGTGATGTCTCAGCACAAAGGCCTGCTGCAGGAACCTATACCTGTGCGTTAAAGACATCAATCCTGAGTCTCTCCACCGTGTGCACGTGCCAACACTATGTGTGCGTTACTGAAGCACCTGGTGTTTACACACCTGAGCTATCTATAGGCACTGCCCCGCCCTATCTATTGTCTGCGGAGCAGAGCAGCTGAGGTCATAGAGACCTGCTGAGTCAAACGCAAACCAGAGGAGAGATCATAGAATACAGTTTCAGTGTATAATACATCATGCCACAGCCACAGAACAAATGGGCACATTTACGCCTCGTCATCACCTTCAAGTACAATTTAAGTTTACGCATTTTCTGTGATTCTTGTGATCACCAACACACACACACACACACACAGACACACCATGAGAATGAAGGGTGTCCATTGACACATCACATTCACAGACAATGCTAAAACCTTTCCGACAAAACTGTAACTGACTAATGGTGTGTGTATGCTGATGTGCGTGCAATACCCTGCACCTCCACTAGAGGCCGTCACCTTATGGGGACATTTGGAGCATCAAACATTTTACCGCATAACGGCATACGTAGGTAGGTGCTATTTTCAGCAGTATAATTTATATGGGCCTTATACAGAGCATATACATGGTACAACACAGCCATCATCGTCATCACATTGCCATAAGGAATGCTGACCCAGGGGACCAGGAAGTGATCTGGTTAATCAGCTCGCTGTATGCCTCGGGAGATCGGCCCGGTCCCTGTGCCAGATGTTTGATGGCAAACCTCATTTATTTCTGCCAGCATCAGAGACAATACAAAACTCAACCTTACTTCTTGGGCATCTCCTGCGTAAAGCAGGGCGTCTTATTGAACGTTTACCCAGTTAAGATTGAAGGTCATGTTACATTACGCCGTAGTTAGCTTTAATAAATGCTGTATAGCGCGCGCGCGCACACACGCACACACACACACACACACATACACACACTGTGTAGTTACTCAAATACTTTGTGGTGTGTAAAATACAACTTAACAATATCCACCAGATCATTATTTGTCATCTTAATTGGTCTAATCCACCAGACATCGCGATGAATGCTGTAACATATCACATCAACTGTTATTAAAGGTATAGTCAGCTATTGCAAATAATAATAATAATAATATATTTTATTTGTAATGTATTTGAAACAAATCTCAAAGTGCTATTGCTATTGCTAATTGTAAGATAATACACATTTAGTCAAATTCACCAAATATCTCCTCGCATTGCCTTCGTTTACCGTTCTGTGTGCTGAAAAAATAATCTGGTACTTCTACACAGCCCTGATTCCATACATAGGAACATAAACAAAGTGGCAAACATCGCACACAACAACAAAGCCGTAGTAGTACGCTTTGCTTCACAATGTGCTTCAATGTGTGGGGCGGCGCTGTGAAGGGATATTGTTTTGTTTTGAGCTATAAGTTAGCAAGCATTCTGGAGAATTAACTAGCTAACTGACTAACCCTGCCGTTAAGTAAATACAGTTGTCCTTTTCTTAACTTGACAATATTCATAATGTACTGTAATCCTCCATTGAAACGGCGCACGCATGATTAAGTGTGTGTGTATGTGACCGTGTGTGACTATGTCACGCCACCTTACACATGTGCTGCCTAAATGAGCTAGGCTTGCGGAGCGACAAGGTCACAACGGGGAACTAGCCCTGCCTGTATGAAGGCTCAGTTACCTCTTCTAAGTGGACATTTCCACGCAGTCAGCTGAAACTGCACACGCCACATCCTAAATAGATAGCAGCATGTTCATCTACAGTAACTGTGGTCGCTAATGCTCTTAAATGGTACTGCCTATGTCGGGGACACACAAACGCAGGCATACTCACTCTCACACACACACACACACTCACTCATTTACTCACTCATTCACACACACACACACACACACACTCACTCACTCACTCACTCACTCACTTACACACACACACACACTCTCTCGCTCTCTCGCTCTCACATATATGTTGGGGACATATACACATATGTTGGGGAAACACACAAACACACACGCACACACACACCTCTCTCTCTCACACCCTCTCTCTCTCTCTCTTTCTCTCTCTCTCTCTCTCACACACACTAAACCACAGTGTTTCCATCTTAGTGGTCGTGGCCTACACCTGACAGTGACAGTGTTGTTGTGCCAGGTAAATGCAGCCTGTAGCCTGATTATAGACTCTGAAGGCCAATGTCAAGTCCTCTATTGTGACCAGCAGTGGAGGGATATTACGGGAAGTTTAGCTCATAACATCAATTCTAAGTCCATTTCCTTTAGGGAAATGTGTTGGCTGGTTCACTAGTAATGTCCGGTTATTAACATTATGCCACATCTGTGTTTACCCTATTATGAAAAGGCTCTGTTCACACAGGTGTTAGTGTGGCGGATTTGACTTTGGGAATGAACCATGGATTTATTATAAGAACTGGATACAGCGCTTAATAATGGCAGCATTTGAGTTCCATGAGACCCGCTCGACCAGAATGCGTTTGTGTGCTCCAGTTCTGAGCATGCACATTAGCGTTATCTGTTCCTTGCACGCAACCACAGTCCACCACAAATAATCACAATCCGGAAGCTTCCTACACTCTAGGTGTCCTTTAAATAAAATAAATAATAGAAATACAGTATAAATAGTAATATGATGATGATAATAATAATAATACTAATATGATTTGTTTTTGCATGTGTGGAGTGCTCACGGAATGCAGAGACATTTTTTTTTGGCCAACACAAGTAGTACCAGCGTTTGCCTCCGTGTCATTACAGTAAGGAAGCAAGCCTGGCTTCCCACCCCTGGGGGCTTGGCACTTAATTTCTATGCCATGGCAGCTGTGTACGTCAGTTGGGGTCACTGTGGGGCCTGTTTTCTGTAGCAGGACTGACCTGACGGCACGTATGAGGGTCTTGACTGCAGGGATGACCTCGTCCATAGCCACGTCACAATATGGCTTGTCCTCCACGCTGTCCTCACCCAAGCCCTCCACTGACGCCATAGAGAACACAGAGGATGGACATTATAGACACAAGGTTAATTACAGTACGATGCATTTGTCTCAATAGGGGTAGTGACTTTGCGTGTTTCTGTGTGTGTGCGCGCATGCGCGCGTGTGTGCGTGTGTGACATACCGTCAACTGGAGGCCGTGCTTTGAGCCGAAGTGACGTGCGGAAGCGCGTGCGGTCATTGAAGCTCCAGCTCTTCTGCACCTTTCCCGGGCTGGTGGCCTCCGGAACGTTCTCCTGGCTGGGCGTGCGCTGGACGCTAGACCCAGGAGGCAGCGGAGATGCCTTGATCCGGATGGCTTGCGACGAACGGGAATTGTTCATGCGGATCCGGTCCCGAAACGCAATCTTACTGCTGACAGTGGAAATGTATAAACAGTCACGCTGCTGTCCCAGAATATTCTTCAGGGATGTGGCAGAGCTGTGTGCTTTGTCCCCATTAACAAGAATGCCCGTGCCATTGACCACAATGGGGACATACTAACGCACTTGACCTGATATCTTGGCAAGGCAACAATCAGAGATGAAACCAGAGCTGGTTAGAGAATAACATGTTAGTAACGGTGTATTCATATAACGTACAGTCAGTGGGTACAATGAACCCGCCTAGACACAAAGAGACAGACAACCACAACAATAGTAAGAGACATTGGTGTCGAGCTATCAAGCTAGCTGACTTATCGTGAAGGGAGGACGACCATGGAGACCGCTCAATATCGCTAAAAAATAATTCTGCCCTGAGGATTTGCTTCTTTAATGTGCCTATCACAGCACCTGATTCAGCAGAAATCTAACCGAAACCTGATACCGGCCTTACAGTAGTGCTAGGACGGCGAAAATATTCCACCCGTCACCGGTCACGAGTCCCCAGTTCCTTCAATAGGATGAATGGGTATCAATTGTGCTTTCAAAGGCATCATACAGAAAAGGTGCCTCATTATGTGTCTACACGACTAGCCTATAGCCACAACGCAAGGCCAGTTTAAGTGTTCATATTGGCTGACAGTGGAGACACACATCCACTGACCCTTGACCCCCTGACCAAAGACCAATACCAACAAACCGACTACGAGACTATGCCCGAGACTACGCCGTTTCTATGACCTCTTACACGTTATAAACATCTGCACCAGAGAGCAATTGGCGGAATGTTGTTTTGATGATATACTCCTTGTGTGTGTGTTTTAGCGAGCCATTTAAATTAAATTTAAATAGCACAGGGCATTATTGGAGACAGCATTTCGTACGTGCAAAACGGAATGCTTAGGTGGACTACTGTAGACCGGGGTTAGAAGAGACTTTGGCATGCTATCGAGGAAGGCTGTAAATTACTGGGATGCATTCAGGTATAAGGGTTTAGCAAGATCCTGATGCATGCACAGAATGCATGCAAAACAAATGCATATAGCAAAGAGAACCCTATGCAGCCAGGACCACCCTGGCTTATCGCTGAAGGATATATTCAACCAATATAAATCAGAACTGCATGCAGGGTATAAAGGAATAAAGGGTTTGGATGGAAGACACAGTATCAAAAAAGATAGATATTTTCTGACTGTGCAATGTCACGACTGACAAGTAATAATCTGTCACGTTTTCATTTAAATCAATCTTTCCACCTCAAACAGAGTAGAAAATACCGTTACTATTAAAAGTAGCAAAAAGCCAAAAGAACATTTGTCGCTATAAATCTGGCAGATTATCACTTTAAAGTCACGTTCTGATTCTGTTTTCATCCCTGGTTTTTGGCATAAACCATAGATGTTATGTTATGGTTTGGTATGGTTTGACAAGTTACAGTAAATATGGTTTCTCTACAAGTCATGGTGAAGTGCAGAAACCAACCTCTCAGCAAAACAGGGCATAGCGCCTCTTCATTCTCTCCACTATATAGCCAGGGATTCACTCAAGGGTTTGTGGAGGCTGCAGTGCTCATTTCTACAGGAAAATTACATTTGTGATGTTGATGTTGAGGCCGTGGCTGCAACACCGAACCAGCGCTCCAGCTGGACAACAAAGGTCTGTCGGTCACCTGCCACTTTAAATAACCTCGCTCGGTTTGATCGGGAGCAGCGGAATGAGCCACTGTGCCGGTCCAAAACACTTGAGTGCGTCAGGCAGGATTGTGAGTGTCTGGGGACGGGCTGAGTGCCTAGAGCGTGCCCCGTGCACAGGCTTGTTGCAGCGGATACCTCAGCTTGCGGCTCGTGTGAATCCGGAAGAAACTCCGCTTTTTAGAAAGCTGACTGAGGAAACACACAAGGCAGAGGGAGATAGGGTGAGGGGAGGAGACCAGTGGGGAAGGTGTGGGGGCGGGACGCCCGCAAGGATGGACGATGGGAGAAGGAACAAACACAAGTAGGTTAAGCAGAGGTGAGCAGGGGTGACATCTCAATAGTCCATGTGGGCGAGTGAACTCGGAGGATGCAGCTTTGTATTGTGGAGTCACGCCCGTTCGGGAGTGACCAATAGCGCGAGGTATTGGTCGGGAGGAGGCATGCGCATGTCGGTAGGCGTGTAGCCTGAGTATATCCATCACTTGTTCAGCTATGTAGCAACACGAGGTCTCTTGAAACCAAAGGCATCTCTGTGGAACTGTCACCGCGTCCATGGACTGACATTACCACCACCCCCGCCCCATTAAACCACTTACACGTGAAAGCCTTGAATACAGCGCATTGGTTCAGGTGAATAGGGAAGGGATATCAGTCCTAAAGTGAATGAATCAATGGTAACGCTGTGAATAAAAAGTAAAGACGGCTTATTCCTTATTCCGTCTTAATACTGAAAGCAAAACAAACCTGCATTGGGCTTCTGCCTTCCTGAGGACAGATGGATGATGCAATGATGCAGGAATGACATGGAACAGAAAAGATGAGGGGGGGGGGGAGAGAGGAGAGAGGAGAGAGAGAATGAAAACGCATGAGTGAATGGAAGCCAGCGGGAAGTGGGCAAAGGTGGAGAAAGAATGTATGTATCATGGCACACACTTTATATCAGCATTTAGTGACAGTTGGTTACCAACACAACACATCTATGCTAGCTACAATGACATATCATTTTGTAATTACTGTAGCGCACACGTGCAGAATTCATGTTGATTTGCGAGCCCCTTTCATTTGTACAATCCATAGTTTTGGCTGTGTTTGGATATCTGTGTGACAGTGTGTAGACTTTGTTTGGCAACCGGTTAGGAGGACCCACGGTAAGGCCGCAGGAGATGAGTGGTGGCAAGGTGCGTACCTGTCCCCCGACAGGTAGGGGGAGCTGTAGGGCCGCAGCCCTGAAAGCAGCGTGTGGTAGGGGTTGTGAAGAACCTTCTTGGCGCTACGCTGCCGCTGGATGTGACTGAACAGTAACGTCAGTTCTCTGACAGCCACGTGCAAAAATGAAAGCAAAAAAACATAATTGGAAATAAAACTAGGGAAAATATACAGGAGGCCAAATTAATGGTTAAAACTTTTAAATGAAGGGGAATGCCTCAGAGAGGTAATATAGTTAGTTATGAAGTCTTTATTAATGCCATAAATTCACGTTTCACAATAGTTTCATATATAGTATTCCCCTCCCTTTAAGCAAACATAATTAGCCAAATGGATAACAAATACATGATAAAATGCAAAATAATCAAAATCAAATCCACAATAGAACAGTGGTGGCACTAATAGTGTGTGAGGTCTAGGGCTTAATGCATGGCAGGTTTGTGTCTTGAAGACATAGTGCATTGAGCTCTCAGGGCCACCAAATAAAAGCTATGCACAGTGATACAGCATTGTGCATGTATTCAAATTGAAAGCACACAATATATGAGTGGTCTGGGGGACTCCAGGGCGATTGCATCCCTCTGCTTATAATGTTGCAGCACAGTACAAACCTACGCCTTGAATTTCACACAAGCTTTGGCCGAGATGGCCACTACACTGTAGTCCCATTAAATTTCACTAATGCCACCACTGAACCAATTAAATTAACCAGCGCGATGAAGGGCTTCACTAGGGTGTGCTCAATGCAAATGTCTATGTATGGGAAGCAATGAGGCTCCTGCATCACACAGTCTGTATGAAGACAGTCATTCCATGTTGGCCTTTAGTGTAGCCGCCCCGTGGTCTCATATAGGCCATATGACAGCTCCCAAGGCCAGGCCTAAATGCTTACCTGAAGGAAGGCAACATGCTGTCATAGAAGTACCATGTCGCCGTTAAATAGGAGTGCTGGGCGTCTGTGGAGTAGAGACGCCATGCTGCCTGGAGAAACGGACGCGCACGCGCACAACACACAGGCACGCACACGCATAGCACACATGCGCACGCACACGCACACATGCATATAGTGAATATTTAACTTTCTCTCCGCCTCTCACAAGCAAGATCCGGGATCTCACACTTACCAGGCCCTATCTAGCTCACTCTAGTCTTTTTACCCCCAAAACTGGAATATGTAAAAGTACAGTTTACTTAATACCAAAAATGCTAATTAGATGTACAAGTGTTCTGCGGTTACACACACTCTAGTTTACTTTCACATCATGAGCTCAAAGTCAGCATGGAATAGAAAAATGGTGAGGGTAAGAAAAGTACTTTTACCGCTGTCTTTTCGATTATAGTAGGTGATCTAAAGTAGGCAAATAGATAATTTGAATGTTTTTAAAGAAACTTTGTAACCTTGCAACTTAAATGTCAGAGATTACTTCTTTCAGTCAGCCTATGGCATAACAACTACACTATACAGGTTAATTCCACTGCTGCCTCATTCACATTGCCACAAACCTGTGAGAAATAACACACAAGCCATTCTCTTCATTCATTTTCCCTACAAACCTTTGCCTAACCTCCCTCATTAGACGTAATACTCAATGTCTTAGTGAAAATGAATGGACGTGAATAGAGCTCTGTGTAAGATACTGTAGCTTAGTAGTTATGGCAATGTGAAGCAGACCATAGATTCTTTTTTTATGTGTCCCCGGATCTCCTCCCCTCAAATTACAAGTCGCAAATTTGTCACGTACAAATTAGGAAATGCTCACACTGCTCTCTCTCTCGCTCTCTCTCTCTCTCTCTCTCTCTCTCTCTCTCTCTCTCTACCTGTATGAGGTTGGCGGCGGGTGTCCTTCTCTTCTCAAAGTGCTTCTGTCTGTGTTGCTCCTGAACCTTCAGGGCAAAGCCTGACCCCAGAATGCCCTGAGGTGGGGGGGGGGGGGGAGGCAGTCGTGAAGCGGTCATGCCAATTAGAACAATCAGACTCTCATGGCAGGTTGCAAGTGAATGGGAAGAGACTCACGGCGGGCAGAGCAAAGAAGGACACCCCCAGGAGGGCAAAGCAGGCAGCTAGGAGCCGGCCCTGCCAGGTGTGAGGAGTCTTATCACCGTAGCCAATCGTGGTTAGGGTGATCTGGGTGTGGAAACACACACACACACACACAAACACGTCAGCAGACATTATCAACGGCCTACCTTCACACAGTACTCTACCTTCCCTCTATAAAAAGACTTGCAGTCTCTTAGGAGCCCGCTCCTTCTAAATACGTCTTTTTGTTTCTGAAGATGCACTTCCACCTCCACATTCTCTACTGCGTGGGTCATGTAGTACTCACAGTCCCCCACCAGAGGGAGTCTGCATAGGTGTTAAAGTCTGGGTTGACGTCCTTCTCTGCTAGGTAGACCAGGAAGGATGCAAAGATCAGCACCAGGAAGCCTATATACCAAGCTGTTATCAGCTCCTGTTGAGGAGGAGAAGGAAATGGTTGTTTATCAATCAACTGCCAAGAGCAACCACAGTAGTAGTGGTTATAATGAGTATACTCATTATCACTCATTATAAATAATGAGTGATAATGGAATGGAATGGAATAACGGAATAGAATTTCAATGGGCTCTTCAGTATTGCTGGTATAACAACACAGCTAATAATCATTGCGGTCCTAGTTTTGTCTAGTTTTGGTCAGCGCACATGTTATTGACTAATTAGCACATTAGAGCCATCAGATGGGAACCTGGTGTGTGAGGTCAGAGAGACTGGAGCCTAATTATAAGTGGGCCATCAGCACAGTCAGCTTATCCACATGTGGGTCAGGCTTGAAGAACTTCTGTCGTCACGGTTACAATTTTCTTTTCTTTTTTTAAGACTCCAGATCTGAGCTTTATGTAATTCATAAGATAAACACGTATTATTCATTCTATAAATGTTAAGACAGTTAAAGGGATAGTCAAGGGAAATCAGTCATTTTAGTCTTAGCATGTCATTAAAGGATGTAGAGCCTTAATATAAACACATACAAACTATGAAAATCAACTTCCATTTGAATCGCAAAATAATACCTATATTTATTTCACTTTCTGTCTGCCCGGCGATTTTCTGGGTGGAGTTAACTCGAGCGTGGGGACGTCATGCCGCTCCTGGACTATAAAAATAAAAAGTGTCACGATAAACGGCACTTTGCGTTTGAGTCTGACTGCCTACTGCAGCTTCTGTAGTACATTTTTACTA
>JAODUK010035409.1:5844-21794 GCA_027564635.1 Typhlichthys eigenmanni | reverse complement strand
CGCCCTTTAGTCTGTTGACAGTAGTGAACTTGTCCTTGTCATAGTTTTTACAACTATAAACAAACACCCCCCCACACACACACGCACACAGACACCACCATCGTCAAAAAAAAAAAGACATAATCTCACAGCCATAGCTCTGACTGTATAGATGTGAAGACACATTTGATGTACAGTATAGCTGACAAGGTAGCGCTTGCATTATTTTGGGATACAAATTTATATTTGGTGATAGTGATTCGTTTTAAATGCTGTCCCTGTAGGGCAATAGTGAGTTATTATCCTGACCAAGGAAATTGCAATACGCAAGCCCTGCAAAGTCACCTTGGCCTGGATGGCTATAAACACAACAAGGGCAGTCTTAAAGTTTGTCTTATGCCATACCAGCGAATGAGGTTCTATCAGCACAATAGCTAAACAGATGGAATAGGAAAATTCCGAGAGGTGCCTGTGCTGATAATGGTTAACATGTTACATCTACAGTGCGTTAAAGCGTCTTTCGTTTACTTAAGAAATATTGCTGCCAACTGTCAGGTCTCAAAACACAGCGCAACGTAAACATAAAGTGCAAGTGACACAGGGTAAGACGTAAGTAAAAAAATAAGTGAAAAAAAGTGTATGACCATAAGAGGGTGGATTATGGTCTTATATATTGCGATTGAGGATAAAGTGCCCCTTGCTTAATGGAATTTCAGTTGATAGTATTTGTCCATAAACCTGACTATTACAGGGAAAGAGATACCACAGTTACCTCCAAGGAGGTGACAAGGTTGCTAGCAATTTACTGCCACTCAGTGCTGGTTGTGCTGTGGCAGTCCTCAAATCAGTTAGCAGCTTGACATCGTCCTTACTTTTAGATTCATCATCTCTTTGGTTATCACCCATCAGTGAAAACAGGCTTGCCCAGTAATTGACAAATGGAGGGACAGCTCTGGACAGGCATAGTCTTCTTATACTGAATTTATTATATGAACAGCTCTGCAGGCGTGAGCAAGCCAAAAGCAAACCTTGTGAACCAGAGCATAACAAAAAGATGTGTATGCTAAAGTGGTCACATATTTAACTGTAAAATGCCCCAAACATTTCCTGTGCCAATTATTTGTTATTATTTATCTGTGTCAGTAATTGTCTACCAGCTCATCTTGAATAACAAACCAGCAATTGAGCATCCAAGACAGATACTGTAGATTGGATGTTGGCGTTATAACAGATTAAATCAAAGACAACATGCATCTAATTCTAACAGGTTGTATTTTATCCCTCTGGCGTTTCAAGAAACAAATTCGAACCCTTGTACTCGGTCTCTGGCACTCGGTGCTGACATGAACCGGAAGATAAGAGCTCTTATTTGGAGAGGATGGCATGAGGGACTCTGGATCATCTCAGCTTGGAAATGCACACTCTGATCACATCCTCTGGAGCCCATGTTAAAGGCTGCTTACGTGACTCAACTGAGAAGATTTGGTGTGGTACTGAGACGGTGTGTGTGTGTATGTGTGTGTTTGCAATTGATGCACCGCGGCTGGACATTTGTAGTTAGATTGTGTGTGTGTGTGTGTGTGTGTGTGTGTGTGGGGGGGGGGGGGGGGGGGGGTAAAACCAATGGATAATTTATTCCCCCAAACAGCATGGGAGACTGTCTGCTGGCGTGTTGTTATTCTTGGGTTTCATTAAATTGGGTTTAATGAAAACACAGGTCATTAGAACAAGTTGTTAACACAATGCATAGACATCATTATAATAAAATGTCGCCACCTTTTATTAAAGAGAAAGAGCAAAACAAAACAAATTATTACATTTTTGGATATGTAAACATTTGTATTATTTACTTTATTTTTAAGTTTTAATTGAAATCTTTTTTTAAACATTATCTCACAACTCCCCGACCCACACTTTGAAACCATTCATCCATTAATGTATCTCTGTATCCATTTATTCAATATGCATGTACCATTACTCCTGTAGTCTCATTTAATTAATACATACGTTCTTCCTGGTTTCTTCTTCTATGGTGGGAGACGCCGTGTGAAGCCCAAAAGGCAGTGTGACCCCTGCCTCAAATCTGCTGCAAATTATGTTACTCGTGCTTTATGTGTAAATAGGCAACGAGTACAGGAATGAAGGTGAAAACCATCAGTGTAATGAAATGAAGCAGTTGCATGATCTAATCTACATCCAGGACACGCCTCAACATCAAGTCAACCCTACCATGTTTTAAATAAAAAGACCCACATATCTTTCTATCGGTGATCGATTATTGTGATTTGCTGCATGCTGCATCATCCCTGCTTAGAAAATTAGACTCTGTACATAATGCAGCTTTGCGCTTTATCACAAATTCTGGAGTAGCCACCCATCATTGTAGCCTGTATGAAATGGTGGGATGGTCTTCACTAGCTGCACGTAGGCTTTTACACTTATGGGTTTTTATCTACAAGGCAATGTTGGGAAACTTGCCCAGTTATCTCTGTGGTCTGCTTAACGTTGTAGTAAGTAGCCACAGTACACGGCCCAGCAAGCTGCTGCTTTTAAACATTCCTAAGGTCAGTTCCACATTAGGAAAAACTGTTTTCTCATATTGCGCACCAGCAACATGGAATAATTGACAAAATAGTTTCAAGTTAGAGGGACTACTATCACTTAGAGAGTTTAAGACTCTGGTTGAAAATGTCTCAAAGAAAAAATGTGACTGTTTCACATACAGTAGGCTGGAT
The DNA here is from genome assembly GCA_027564635.1 of Typhlichthys eigenmanni. Classification (NCBI taxonomy): domain Eukaryota; kingdom Metazoa; phylum Chordata; class Actinopteri; order Percopsiformes; family Amblyopsidae; genus Typhlichthys; species Typhlichthys eigenmanni. Next base: position 19,080 of record JAODUK010035409.1, on the reverse strand, counting down.
TTTAAAGTATATGGTTATATTGGAATATGTTGTCTTTTTGTACTTTTATGTGTAACTATAAGTGTATTGTAATTTTACATTACCAGGTCACCCTTGATAAAGAGATGCATCTCAACGAGTTTTTCCTGGTTAAATAAAGGTTAAATAAAAGATAAAATAAAAATATGATAAATATTCATAAAGAATATAAAATGATATGCAACTTTGTGTGTGTGTGCGTGTGTGTGTGTGTGTGTAGAGAGGGGTGTGGAGCCATCGGCTGTCGGAGTTTTAAACCAAAACAACAGTGTTGTATATTTTCAACTAGAGCCATGTAGAGAGAGAGTCGTGCCTTCTCCATTCACTCCAATGGACCGTTTTTTTCACAGCAATGGCGGATCGTGGAGCTTTAAAACAGTTCCAGGAAGTTAGCCTAAATACTAAAAGTACTCTATAAATTATTTTTTAAATGTAAATCGGTGCATTTATTGACTACTAATAACCAAAAAATTTAGTTTTATGTCTGTGTGTATATATATATATATATATAATCAACCTGCCCGGCAAACACTTCCAGGAACAATTTTGCCGTAGGTTTTGCCTCTCCATGTGACTGTTGACAATTTCGAACTTCCATTGGCGTAACTGTTATTTCCATGGCTCTGGTTTCAACCACAATGACAATTCCAGTAAAAGGAATTTCCTGAGCCAACCTTTACATTTCAAACCATCCTGCCTTCCTGAGAGAAGTGTGTTATTTGTGCCGACAGGTACTCTACAGTTCACGTATGGATGGCTTGGGAAAATGGCATGCCCTGTTTATACAAAAAAGTATGTCCCTGTCGTCCCCCCCCACCCCCCCACATACACACACACACACGCACACACTTTCCAGCAGCGTGCCGGTTGCCGGTGTGTGCTGAATATTTCATGCTCATTCCCGATCCCATGAAGGCTGTCGGATGTAAAATGAAACTGATTAAAAAGCTTTAGCCATACAGCTTCCTCACATTTCCCCCACTTTGCCCATGGTCAAATGTAATTGGCCCAGGGAACAGAGAGAGACAGCCTCCCTTGCCGGATTGCATCTAACAGACTAAAGAGACCTGTACAATGACAAGCACTGGGTCGGTGGGACTGATGTGGTCCATACGAATGAGTCGATATCCTCTCTGCTGTGCCGTGGCTGTGATGTAAGAAAGGGAGCCTTAAAAGGCACTGGGGAGAGAGTCTCTCACTCTCTCTGTCTCTCTGTCTCCGTCAGCTCTCAGCACAATCACGGCTTTGACCCATCAGCAAGGAGCGCACAGAATGGAAATGAACTCCACTAGTATGTTTGAAAGAGAGCGAGTGTGTGTGTGTGTGTGTGCGTGAGAGAGAAAGAGACCAAGAGAGAGGGGAGAAATAGAGAGCGAGAGAGGCTACAGCGGGTTTTACTAGGTGCTTTTAGCCCCTCTTTGGTCTACTCAATCGCATTCTTTGAAAGGGCCTTTTCAGGTTTTTAGTCTGTTGTTGTCATCCTGTGTTGTTCCAGGGCTTTCCCGCCCCTGCCTGAATGAAGGCTGTTTTACATACCTGACAAGCAGTCAGAGCATCCGTAGACTACCTCACCTACACAGCATCCATACTAATGTGCGAGGAGAGAGCCAGAAGCCGCGAGGGAATGCCTGATCACGCCTCAGGGCATCGCCGCAGTCACTGCCAAGGAATTACAGATGACAGCCTCAAGGTCGTCATAATACGCCACCATGTAATACGCATCAACAAGAGTTACATCGAAAGACACCGCTAATAAACACTATAGGTTATTTTATAGGGACAGCCCTTGTTGGTTGGAGTAAGCCCTGAATGCTCACTGTTTAAGGTAAAAGAGCGGGTGAGAGAGAGAGAGAGAGAGAGAGAGAGAGAGAGAGAGAGAGAGAGAGAGAGAGAGAGAAATGGCTATTAAACAATAAACAACATTTTAATGTGTACAAACAGATGATCACGTAGGACAAACAGCGAAGTAAAGCTGAAATTGGGCTTTTGATGTGCACTCGTATTTTCTAATATATTTTCTGTCCTTCCCAGTGGATGATGAGATTGCATTTATGAGGGCCAAAGCAATGAGGGAACATAAAAGTGAGTTTGTGATGGAAAATGAAATCCAATTTGCAGATAATTCTTTGACAAATGTGCAGAGGCCATAAGAGTAAACCACACATACTGTACAGTATAGTTAATAATAACCTTTAAAATTATATTATTAATATTATTTTATTCATGGTTGTCTTTCTAATCCAATTAACAAGATATCAACACACATACATTCTTGTAATGACACATTTCCTTATATAGGTCTACAGTGCTTTCCAAAAACAAATTTAAAAACATTTTATTTAGCAAAAATACGAATTCATATTCTCATGAATTCAGAAATATGATGCAAATGCAGCATTAACAGTAAAAAAAAAGGAATTTCCACTGTTGAGATAATTCAAGTATTCAAGATATATAATCACTCACCACTCTAGCTGGGCCTGTAGTGTTTCTGGCTATGATTTGATAACTTTCAACCAAGTTTGGGGAAAATCTCTTTCCACCATCTGAGTAGCCTGCTGGGCCAGCCTATATCTTCATGATAGCAGGAGCATGAGCGTGGTAGCCCTATGTGCCTACAGTATGTTGATGCATAAACCTTCAGTTGGTAGGTTGACATCAAGGCCCTTCAACTTTTGATGACCACAAATTAGAGCACAGATTACATTTGTTATCAACACCTACCAAAGCAGCATTAATTACACACCTGATACCGCTGCATTCAGCAGTTGCTCAGATAGCCACCTCTGAAGCAAGTTCAAAGCACTTATCTTTTGATACATTTTATTTACATACAGTTCTGTCTCCCAACCCATTCGCCTGTTATTTATGCCTGCATGCCTCCAGAACAACACCATTATCACTGTAAATCAGATAGAGCTCGTTGACAAGGAGAAACTATATGTTCTTCACATTGTTACGGTCAGGTTTCTTCAGAGCTACTCAACTTGGAGAGCCTATGAATGCAAATAGGCATCGATCATCACCCTCTATGATACAGTGACTTCGTAAAAGGTTTTATTTTCCAGCTTGAGGTGTAGATGCACGTCAAATATAACAAGACGCAGGGGGCGACAGTGGTGCAGTGAGTAGAGCGGGGCGATCCCGGCTTACTCCTCACCAAATGCCGCGGTGTCCTTGAGCAAGACATCTAACCCTAACTGCTCCCGGTGGCTGGTTGCACCTTGCTTGGCAGCAATCACCAACGGTGTATGACTGGGTGAATATGAGGCAATACTGTACAGCACGTTGAGTGGATGGATGGTTAGAGAAGCGCTATATGCAGTCCATTTACCATTTGACAAATAGATTTCCCTCCAAAGTACTGGCTTGTGGAGGGTGGGTGCCTGAATAATGAAATGTAGTCCCCCCCTTCAGCTCTTATTAAGACTATAGTGCACTCAACTGTACTACCAATTAGCTTGGTTGTCAGATTTGTATGCACTGTCACTGGGGCACAACGGACACCTGGGATGACAGAGCTTCTGTGGGGCTTCAGATTTGGCGCCAGAATGCGTTGTACACAGTTGTACGAGTCAATCATTTGCTCACTCGCGTTTCAATGGAGGTGGGTTTCTTTCATTCATTTGGTTTGGACTTCATTCATTATGGTCATATGGAGGCCCCTGATGGGCACCTCGCGTCAACAAACAGGTAAACAACAGCAAAACAGTGTTTTTTGTTGTTGTGTTTTGCACTTCAGGGCTAACAGTGTGTCTCTCATTTTCAGCCGACTAGTGGCAGATCAAGACCTGCATCTTACTGAATAGGTGGATTTTGGTCATTCTGAAAAAATACATGATATTTGACCACGATCCAAACACAACACCTCTCCCTTTAATGTCATACATAGGGTGCTCCCTGAGAAGCCCCACCCCACACCTCCACCGATTGGACACAAGTTGCCAAGGCTAGGATAGTGTTGTGTGGTGCGGTCTGCACCACTTTGTTTGTGTTCTAATTTACAGAGTCAGGGCTGTGTAGAAACACAATTTTTCAGCGCCCACACAGAGCGGGCAGCTAGCGGAGCACCGGGAGTAGATATTCGCTGAATTTGACAAACAACGCATTAGCTTACACTTGCTGACTACACCATTAAGTCATGGCCGCAACCTGTGGCTAATATTCTATTCCTCACTACTGACCCCCCCCAATCTGGTCTCATCTGTCAGAGTGCAGGAGGGTTGTTGGGGGAACAGCGGGGATTTGGGTTAATGTATTTAGCGGTAGTGACTGACGGAGCAAATAACCTCTCACATTATCATAGCCTCTCTCGCCAGGAACATATGACAGGCCTGACCCTTCACTTTGCACACTGCCCAGAACAGAGGACGTACTTCAGTGTGAGATTAATGAGATAATCAACGCCGTATTACAACGCTGCTATGCTGGGCAGACTTGCTTACACCGACGCCACTAAAAAGCAATTATTATGCAAATCCCACTCATAAAGACAGAGCGCAAATGGAGAGTGTGGCGCTTCTCTTTAATAGACGCATTTACTTTTAACAGTGTTGTTCTGCTGTCAAGAGACAGGTGCGATCACAGCAAAAAATTCCCCATTACATTAGATATGTAATTTAAAGTAAAATGGACGAGTCTCTGACCCGCATACATTTGCGTAATTGGTGCAACCTCGTGTTCACTGGCCAATAGTATATCATAAAGGTGTATAGGAATAATCTATTGTTTCACTTTTAATAACCTGGTATCTCAGGCCCGGTCCTCTTTTGCTATACGAACAGGATTTCCACTTGACGAACAGGCAGATACTGCAATAACATGAACCAATGAGCTGAACATGCTGGTTCAGGCCTCGTGGCTTCAGTCTGTCCCTGTTGTAAAGGAGTTGAATGCTAGACAAAGGAAAGAGCTGTACAGCAGGGGAGAGATTAGTCCCACTAAGACAAAAGACAGAAACAAATGCTTTGTAGAGAATTGCGGCATAGCCAAAATCCTTTGTGATACACCACCCAGCTCTCTGGATGGTTACAAATCTGGTTCTGACTGCAATACACTTCTCATAAAGACATATCTTCTTTCGGGCTTTTTTTTTATCCCTTGCTAAAGATCTGTTCTTTTGTTGTTGTTTTATTTAAGTGCTTCACTCTGGTTTCTGGTTGATGTTACTGTTTTCCGGAACTATCTACTCATTACAGACTACCCATATCTATTACCAGCAAAGCCTTGATGTGTGAAATCTGACAGGCAGGGAGAGGGTTATACTTAAATTAGAATATCATTCTCTCACCGTCAATGGAGGCACATCCATTGACGGTAACTGTAATGTCAGACCTTATCCAAGGTCGTAATCTGCATATTGTTTTGCAATTTGGGGTTGCTATCATTCCTTATTGCTGGGGAACCCTCACAATCCATGCTGTGGCCTATCTAATTATACTGTTAGTAATTAAAACATGCTGGCAAGCCAAGCTTGAACTGGGTTGGTGCTCGGCTAATTAATTTGTCTTTCCTCCCTTGGCACGGTGTGCCAAGTTTTGCAATGTCTTCGCCTTCGAGCTCCTCTCCAACGCTAACTTTGGATCACCGATCTCACTAGGGTTTCTTCCATTTCCTGTGATTTATTTTCACTGCTGCGGATGTGGCCCATTATGTCCATTTCAATTTTTTTTTCTCTATAAGTGATTTAAAAAGAACCAGCTAATTACAAACAAACGCTGTAACTCATACGTCATTGTCATCATTGTCGTTAACCTCCTAACCCTGTGAAGTGAACACACTGTTCCTCACACCATCTCCACAAATTTCCCAGTGGTCCGTGTTTGGCTCCTATCTGTTCTGCTCCTCAGGTCTTTTGTTCTTATGCGACGGTGTGGGAGAAAGGCTGGAAAACCTAAGATCAGAGGAGCTGTGTTGAAAGACAATAAATCACTCAGGGGAGGCGGTGCCTGAGGGACAGCGAGATGAGCAAGGAAGGAAAGCTCCAGTAAAATGTCGAAGAAGAGGGATGGGAAACAGGGCAACAGCAGAAACCCGGAGGAAACCAACAACAAACAACATGGAGGATACTTGTTAGGGAATCCAAAAGTGGGAGGTGATGGGCTTTTTCTGTACGAAGGAGGTCAAGGCCTAGGTGGAGCAGAGGGTACCTCCAGAGGGAGGTCACCCGAGGGGAGGTGTGAGGAACCTTAGAACGCGGTGAGGTCGTTCCTCTCCTCCCTCTCAGCAGAACAATCTCCGTGAAGAGAAACAGCTCTCCATATCGCTGGAGACTCTCCTCACCTCTGATCCGGTGCTGTTGCATGCTGGGGAATCTATTGAGGAAATTGGTTTTCTGTAGCATCGGCTTCTGGGAATGCACATTTGCTTTATCTGAGATCTCATGCGAGCGTCAGGAAAAATATGACCAACGTCTGCTCAGTGGTCCATTGAGAGCAAGGCCTTGGAATCACTATACATTTGAGCTGGGTAATGACTAATGTAGCCAATTTCTTAAAATGAGACGGCTGCAGTTCACTAGTGATATTTGTATGTTTACTAGACAGAACATGCAGCATCTGGGGTCAGTGTTGCAGTGCTAAAACGAATCACGGAGGCTTTGCTGTTGGATAGGTCATTGAGGCCTTATCGTCAATCACTACTACAATGACTTAATTTCAAGTTACAGTGTGTTACGATAGCTTTCCTCCATTGAGCTGTCACTACTGTAAGAAGAGCATAGCTTCAAAGCTACAATTTTAACTACAATCCTGAACTAAATGAATTACACGTACTGTACAATAAGAAAGAAAACATGTGATTACTTCAAAGAAAAGGTCAGTATGTGATGTGTGATATGTGGCTCTACAATACTAGGGACACTTTTCCTCTGTTTAGTTTGGACAATTTTCTCTGGTGGATCAACCACTGCTGCCTAACGGAACACACACCACCTCCTGTGAGCCACCAGGCATCATTTTCCGGCAAATGTCACACCTACATACCAGATTATAAACACTCAGAACTGCAGATAAAAACTCTTTCATGAACGAGCAGCGGGTTGAATTGCCATTGTATTGCCTCAAAGAGCAAGAAATAGCAGTGAAAAGAACAGTTGCCCCAATACGAAAAGTTTTGAAATGCTTTAAGGGCCTCTTAAACAAAGAGACCGGGGGATGCTTTCCAACTATTGTGGTTCCACGCTGTTCAAACTCACTGGGAAAGCATATACCAAGGTGCTGGAACAACGACACTGGCATATGGTGAAACCATGGAAAACTGTGACATTGATCAAGAGAAAAATAACAAAATATTGAAATAATAAGGCTTTTGTCAAGATGCTGGAAAATAGAAGCATGCACAGGCAAAACAAAGCTTTGGAGAATTCATATCTGTCAGCATAACGCATGGAGTTTGCTATATGAACTCCTCCTGCTGTTCCTGGGTGTTGTACTTAACATGCATACTGGTTTAATATTGTATTTAAATCACAGTGACAAGATAAACGAAATGATGGATGCTGATATCTCAGATTTTATTCTTAATATCAAAGAGTTCTGGACTTTTCTACATGTCTTATCATTGTAGAATAGATAAACAGCACTTCCCTGCATACAGGCCAGAGACATTTTGATGTTACCAATCATCTCATACACTATATGTTTATTATGCCACTACCTATACCTAAGCTTCCGGCTGTCTAGACAGCAAAGATTAACAGTTCAAAATCCAAACATTTGAACTGGTGTCACTACTGTAGATTCACTACTACGATCCTAATTCTCAAAGACAAGCCACAGAATTAAAGAAATGACTCGTCTGCAATAACTCGCCGGTAACCCTGACGGAATTCAAAAACGTCCATAAGTCACGGAACCAGATGAAGGCTGGTCTTATTGCCCTCCGTAACGGCAACTTCAAGTGAGCATATCGATATGTAATTATGAGCTGTCCAGAGGTCAGCCTCTAAACGGCCTGGAGACCAGCACGGAACCTTTCACTACACACACACACACACACACACACACACACGTGCGCACACATTATTTTTTCTTCACTGCTGTTTACTCCATCTACAGCCCTCCCAGATGTCAGTCGCACGCCCAGCCTGTCTGTGCTGCCTCATTATAACAGTCCTGAGAGAAGCACTGTGACCTCTTCCTCTAGCTATGGCGAGGACACACTAATATCACTCCTCCTCAGGTGTTACCCGAGGTGACACAGTTGTCCAGGCGGCATGAGATGCTATTGTGCGGTGAACTCAGCCGAAGTAAGTCTGACCACTCCTTTTGAAGATGGTTGGAGTAAAGGCACACGGGGATATGAAGTGTCTGATTAAATATCTATATATAACTATAACCTTGATCAAATGACCTGGACTGGTATGTGGTGAATAACATTATATCCGAACAATCAAAGAACACTTTTGAATAGAACTCAATTGCATTCTATTCTAGGAGTAATAATGATAAGGTTACATTCAACATGAATTGTTGAAGTTGCCTTTTTCCTCCATTTCAAAAGAACTTTAGTTGTGGTACACCTACCGAGAACATCACACTTTGCAGTTTTAAATTGCAAATCGCTAAGATGCTGTGGACCTTTGTGTTTGCAGTTTGCACCATTATCATTACGGACTGCCTATTTGCGTCTTTGGAACTGTGTCGTATGCAGAGACTTGCTTACTTTGTCCTTAAGTGCGGTTTGTCAAAGGGTTGGCGCACCTTGTGGTGGTACTAAGGCTTAGATAATTCTCTCACAAGCAGTGGTACACATTAAGGAGAATAATTGGGCCAGATGGAGCGCTTCCACATCGCTGCATCCCTGTGTGTTCCTGAGGTGATTACGGACAGACACACACCTATATCATTCGCCAGAGGTGGAAAAACAGGCTGGGAATCTTGAAAGGACCATCTATTTGTACCGACCAAACCCTTAAACAGCTGTCTCTAATTTACAGAACACTTCGCTAAGTTAGGGGAATTAGAGGAAGCCACATGGTTTTAAGGGACAGTACATGGTTAGTACCTCCACCCACGTCCATCAAACCTTTAGAAGTCTATTGTGCAACTGTCACCAGGCAACCAATATGCAGCATCCAGCTAGAACTATTCAAATACATTACAGTATGTTAGGTACCATATGACTGCATTAATAAGCCTAAAATCGCAGAGCGGGAACAATTGTCAAATAAACTGAAAATATGTGTTGAGTTGCACTGAGCAGGTGAATGCCCTGTGGCAAAAGTGCACGGAAATTAGTGTGTGATTCTCTGGATTACAGAAGAGCCTCTGTGGAAAACGGTTCTTCTAATTGCAGCCATAAGGGGGGCCATGTCGCACATAATGAATGCCAGAGGAGTCTATAGCGCAGGGCTGTGGGTTTCCATGTCTGAGTCATCACAATATAAGATTAAAACCCAGTGGGAGGCTGATGTCTTTTCATGCCAGGACACATTTCAACGCACTGCCATTCATTGTGATCATTTACATCCAAATGTCTTTATTTTGATTATGGTCCCATGATAACAAATCAGACATCTACATATATACATTCTTCAACAGTTAACAGCAAAACTATAAACAACAGCTTTTTTTCCCAACAATCAAATAGAGATTTTAGGTGAAAGAAAATATATACGAGGTAAAATGACACCGTGTGCCATTACAGTGAGAGCTGTTAACGGTAAACTGACAAATCTTTTCCTCAAATAGAGCTCAAGAACTCTCTGAAAACCCATTGTTTTCTGCTCACAGCATCAGTTCCACTGAACCACAGCGCTTTCTTCATAGTAGAACCTAACAAGTGTTAGTCATTTCACGGATCAGGAGCACATCTAACCTGCCCATCATACAGATTTTGTCATTGGTCCTACCCAATGTTGCAGCCTGTCCTGGGCTCTAAGGGGAAAACATCAATTCACAGCTACAGTGATCGGTCCTGCTTCACAGTAGGGGAAAGTGGCTGGGGTCGGACAGCCGAGTCCTGACTTTAGAATGAGTTTACTATTATTTAGGCATTGTAATCGCACTGTCTGAGCAGTTTGTTTAGAGCTCCACAAGCAGGGTAAATAGTTTAGTGTGTTTTTGGCCTGCATGTTATCCCACACATTTTTTCACCAAGCCAACTCAAGAAAACATAGATACATAGAAAAATACAGACCACTAAAGAATATTGAGTTAACACAATTCTAAGGATTTTAACTTAAATTCTTAAGAATTGCAGAATTGATTGGAGATCGTTGGAGAGTAAACAAAGTATTCTTCATATCTCAGCACTCACTATATGCCGTCGACACAGAATCTACTAACAAAAACAATAATATACAGGAACATTGAGTTCTCCTAGATTTGATAATGCATTGACAATGACGGTTACGGCGGGTGGCTGAAAAAAAAAGAATTTTTTTTTTTTATTTATATAGCACTTTTCATACATAATTGCAGTTCAAGGTACTTTACTTTGTGCTTCCCATAAACGAATGCAGAAATACAAAGAAACAACATTAATAAAAATTGTTAAAAGAATCAGATGAAAGAAAATGAGAAATTAAAACCTTTTTTTTCCTATGTTAGAATGTCAGAACCATGGTTTAGCACCATGCTAATCTGGTGGAGGAAGCACATAATAAAGTACAATATAATAAACGGCATCTACGGGCAAAAACTAAAGGTAATCAGTATAGAGTGTACTGTAGGTGCCATGTTTCTTTTTCATTTGTTCGAGGTTGTGATTGTCTCTCTGTAGATTTAGAAAGATTGGTGATTTAACAATGAAGAAAACAAAAACCAACAAACTTGTTTCTTTTAGGCAGTGCTTAAAGAAATGTCTAATGGTCGGCGGCTCTGAGAAAAACTTTTCAAGACTGAAGCAAATCTTTAAAACAGGGCTTAATGGTTTTATACTGTATGCAAATAGTACTGCAACAGAATCGTATAAAGATGGATAAAGGATACCTTTTCGTCAATTTATAACCGCTCATAGGCCCAGATGACCACTAAATAAATCTCACTGAAGAACAGATGGGACAAATGGACAGAACAGAGAGCACTATTCCATGTTTTAGTGCGAACTACTGTATTTCAATTGTCATTTATTAAGTAAAGCTACAGTGCAATATTGTAATGGGTGAATGTGTGTGTGTATGTGAGTGGATGTGAGTTTGTGGGTGGGTGGGGGGGGGGTTTAAGCGATGGCACTTTTAATGAAGGCTGTAAAGAAGATTAATGAGAGCTTACTCTGAAAAGGCAGCAGAGAGTCAGCAGACCCTTAGAAAGTCTGCAAAACAAAGACTGCTGCTGTGCACACAATGTGATGGCACATAGGAACTTAGGCCACAAAAACACACCGCAGCTTTTAACTATATCAGACAGTTTGCTAGTGAACAATACAGCTTGAACAAAAATTAATCTTCACTTCAAACAGAAAATGTGCTTGAGTCACAGACTGTGGAGGTGACAGCCAACCTAACACTTGACTGCAAGCCACTGTCACTCATATCCCCGGAGATAAGAGAAACTTTCTATGTAATTTAACACACAAACAAGCCAAGATAATACTGTGTGCGTAGGAAGAGGGGGTGGCTACTGATACAACTGTATGCCTCACATAACAAGGCGCCCATGCATTAAAGGGATAAATTAAAGGGTTAGGGAAAACCGGGATAGTTGTCAGCATTTCTTGGCTAATTCTCTTCTTTAAACACTGCCAGACACATCAATGGACATCCACTGAGATAGAATTGGATCAATGTTTATTTGTACTTTAAGCAAAGCCTAATGTGTTCAGTGTCGGTGTTATGGCACCAGACATGCATGGGTATTGATATTTGTATTGGATTAATTTCAGGAGACTTTGTTGTCAGTGGCCATACTGAGGTGAGGTGACTTCACAAGCTGCACTCATTGTTGAATGCTTGGTTAGCATGTGCATTGATTGTCCTTTTAAAGGTGTAGTACGCTGCTCTGGAGAAAGCTTGTTGATTTTTGAACTGCATCAAAACATACACACCCCTCCCTTCAATGCATATGGTGCATCCTCAGAAGCTCCACCCCACACATTGGAAACACAGCGGGAATTCTATATTGTTGTATGTAGTCTGCTTCAATTCTATTTACAGAGCCAGGGCTGTGTAGAAGTACTTGATTATTTTTTACAGCACACACAGAGAATTAGCAGCTAGCGGGTTGTGAGGAGAAAGTTGGTGAATTTTACAAAAAGTTTATTAGCTAAAAATCGCTTACTACTATATACCTTTAAGTAAAGACACTATGACTGAATTTTACAAAAAAGTGTATAATTTAAAATCGCTTAGCACACCTTTAAGTAAGGACCCTGTATGACTGACTGCTGTAAGTAGCCAAGTAGCTGACTGCTGTAACTCAATATATTGACAATTATAAGCTGATGAACTGTCAGACGGTATTGTATAGTGTAAACAGACTACTGGTATTCCTATGTGGCTATAATTGCTTGCTGTGTTCCCTAGAGGTTGTTCATTATGATCACTAAATATAATCAATACACAGCCTGGCTCTGCTGGACTCAAAAATAGAGCAGAGCATGTCTTGACAAATAGCAACAACAGAATGATAGCTGACGTCTTAAAGTGCCTTCTCAAGAAAATGAGTTGATTCTGCTCAGAAAGGACTTCAGATGTGATTCTCCCTCCTCCTCCATGCGTCTCTCCTCCACGCTCAACCGCTCGCTTTCCTTCGCCGTCCCCTGCACTCCCCCTCCACCCCCCCATCAACCCACCGCACGCTTTCGCTTTTACGGAAGTGTGTGGCGCCCACCCACTCACCAGGCTCATTAACATGTTGGGCGGGTGGGGGGGTGCTCCATGCGCTCTGCTGTGTCAGGCCAGCACGCACACACACACACACACGCACGCACACACACACACACACACACACACACATGCACACGCACACAGGGATATACAGTAGCCTAAGTAGCGATGACCTGAGCCAATAAATCCTTTCACACCTTGTTAGACGAGATTTTATTTCTCCGCCAGTGTGGGAACGCAATAGTAGACTGCCCAGCCATGAGCGCATCTGCATCTGGCGTGCGCTGCAATGTATTGAGTCTCGGGGCCTCTTCAGATCGGAGTTATAATATCCTCATGCTGCATAACACATTAATCCAATATCCAGCGTGTACGTAGGAAACGGTATTAAACGCAACACCACAATGCCGCTGTTGCGTCACAAATCAATCCGCCCTCTTGGGGGGGGG
>JAODUK010035408.1:0-46169 GCA_027564635.1 Typhlichthys eigenmanni | reverse complement strand
CTCTCTCTCTCTCTCTCTCTCTCTCTCTCTCTCTCTCTCTCTCTCTCTCTCTCTCTCTCTCTCTCTCTCTCTGGCTACATGAATTGACACTCAGCTACAGTATACTGTACATTTAGCCATCTTTACATTAAAGCTTCCATACATTTCTCTTAACCAACACAGGAATGATGAGTGGTATTCATTTTTTAAGTGTATGTCTATGTTCTGAAAGCTGAGTTACAGCTACTTACAGCCAGTTGCATACAATAGAGATTATATGTGGTTAATCACACTTCCAAATGCTTGAGTGTGAAACATGCAATTCCCTTCTCCAAGCCTAATTATCAGCTTGACTGATTGGACCAAATTACACAATAAAACACTATCAATTTAAAGATTAGACAGCTAAGCATCTCTCTCTCAGAGAGAGAGAGAGAGAGAGAGAGAGAGAGAGAGAGAGAGCACCTTCAAAAACAAACCACTCAACCCCCCAGTGGCTAAGATCTTAGCCACTGTTCCACTAAAGGACCATGTCAATGTCATACAGCAGGATGTCAATGTCATACAGCAGGAGGACACACCCATATTGCCCACTCAGTACCAAGAAGCCTTTTCACGTCAATGTACAAACGGGGTCTGAGTCAATACTAGCACATATATTTCAGTGGAAAACCTGCTACGATACAGCAATGAGAAGCTGCACTTGACCTATATATAGCACCTCTTCAATTCAATTTCCCCTTCCATAGAAAGATGAAGATCACAGTCAGAACATGCCTTATTAAATCAATGAAAACAATGCAGAATACAATGTGTCTGAACATATAATGTCTCAAAACGCATTTGAGTTGTGATGAGGTTTCCCCACGTTCGACTTTCATGAGAAATACAGAACATTCTTGTTCCGCCTGCTTCCTCATAAAGACACAGCTCACAAAACCACTCAGACTCCAACCAAAACTCTTCTGGGTCAATCCTAGGCTGCCTGCTTTCACACAGAGGCGGTGTGGTACAAAATTCCACACAAATTACACAGACCAAGCCAACCCTTGATGCCTTTGTAACTTCATGCACGGCCCTGCCCAGAAACTCTTGGCCTGTGTCAAGCTTAGATAATAACCAGGACAAGAGGCGTACAGCACACAGTCAACAAAAGCCGAGAGGGCTTAGACGAGACCAAATATAACCGATTTGTAACAAGAACACAGGGTGCTTTCAAAAGGTCCTGGCATTTCTCATTATTGTATTGTATGTCCATATGTCTGACCACGTCATATTCCTGTAGGTATGCATGACTATAAACCATGTGTTTAGATACAAGGGTGTGGCCATGGAGTTATTACATGGTAGTAGGCAGAGCAGATGTAATCCACTCGCCTCACAAAACTTGACTGTGTCTATGAAGATTGTTGAGCCTGCCGTGTTTATTACAAAACACTTCGACAGGCATGGATTATTTGGAGGCCCGATCCAGCTCTGTTAAAATTAAAACATAACCACTGCATCTAGATTATATAGGTCATCTAGGCTTTTAACTCCTTGTGGCAGTAGCGGCCCTTCCAAGTGCATGAGTATGAGTACATGAGCTTTTCACCTTGGAAGTGGCCTTGGAAGTCTTTAGCATGAAGGATTATCGAAGACCTGGCAAACAGGGCTGTTCTGCCAGCCAAGGTGCTGGAGGGGAGACAGAGACTGGCCTAGATATCAGTGCTGCCAGTCGCCTCAACATAAAAAGCATCAGAAAAGGCGTGGCCGTATAAAGCTAAAGGGTAACATTAGTCTGTTGAACAACAACAACAACTAATATATAGCAATCTTTATAATATATGTGTGTGTATATATGTGTGTGTGCAATAATGCCTTATAATTATAATCATGACACAGTGGAAACCATGTCAATAAAAGATAGTTTTATAAAATCACATCTACAACAATAAAGTGGCTGCATTTTCAGGGAAATATTTTTTCATTAAATCCAATGCAAATAAAACTCATCGACAAGTGATCCAACCGGAGACACTGGTCGACAACTTAACCCACCTTTTACAGTTAAGCCTGTCCCACTGATTAAAGTAAAGTAGTATCCTCATTAACATCAAACAGGTGGGTTTAGGAATTAGAAACTAGCTGTCTGCATATACCTGTATTCCTTAGATGCATCCCTGTGCAATTTAAGAAAGAACACAAGCCCTTTGACTGCCAGATGTCATCTGTGATGTTTAAGAAAGTCCACGTCAGGTTTGCCCAGAAATATCTTGGTACAGGCTTGATGAGATTGTCTGGACAGAAACCTTCAAGGGCTTCATAACCCAATAAAGTCGTCTGCGACAAACACTGCTTTTTAAAGGAGAGCTAACCCTCGGGGCAGATCTGCACATATCCTAAGAGAGGCTGTGTAAACACAGTTTAATCCATTTAAGCATTGTGGCATGAGAGCAGATCAGGTGATGGAATCTTTCAAAAACAACAGTGGGCCCCACACACTGAATCACATTAGATACACTGATACTGTTAAGATAGGGACCAAGCAGTAAAAACGGTTTGCTTAGAAGAAAACAAACATACACGCACATTATTTTTGGAGTCTAAATTGTTCAACTTATCGTCTTGCTGCTCATTTTGGCGTGAAACACCAGAAGAACATGGCTCTCACCCAACTAACACCGTTCTCTACATGACCGTGACCGACATGACCGACAGTGGCAACAAGACATACAGATGCCTCTATACCCCCCCCCTTCTTGACTCACCTTCTTGCCCACGGAGCCCGTCTTGGTGAGGCAGGACCTGCCGAGAGAAAGGTACCCTCCGACGACTTGGATCTCCTCCACGGCGGGGTAGCGCTTCTTGAGCATAGACCCCAGCGTGTAGGGGGTCTGCAGGGGAGACGTGGAGCCGGCCTGGGCCCCACCGGAGGCCTCCTGCTGCTGGGGGGGCTCTGGAGAGCTTGGCTGGAGCTCGGACTCCACTTTGCGTTTGGGGACCACGGTGAAGGTCTTGCCCGTCCTTCTCTGCCCCACCGGGCTGGGGGCAGGGTCGAGCGCTGCCTGGGGACGCTCCACCTCGATGTCGTCGATGTTGGTGACGGGTAGCTGGTCCGCTGGGGTCTGATCCTCCGGGACAGGGGACGGAGTATCGGGGGCAGATGGGGCGATGGATCTGGCAGCAGGTGACGCAGGTGGGGTGGCCGGAAGATGTGGGGATGCCACGGGAGGAGTGGAGGGGGCTGGAGTCAGAGATGGCGCTGCAGATGAAGGTTCAGGGGTCACAGGGGTCACAGGTGAGGTGGGCACGGCGGGCTTAGGCGACTTTGTCGTTGTCGCTGTTGACGACGAATGCCCCCCCGCCCTCGCCACCTCCTTCTCCGACAGGGGTTTACCAGCTCTCGCCTTGGAGCCGGGCCTACGGGTAGGTGAGGGGGGCTGAGGTGTTGGCACTTTGGGCAGGGCAGGGGAAAGCTTGGAGGGGGGCGAGGCGGCCGTCGCGGCAGTGTGGCGCTTGGGGATGACGGTGAAGGAGTTACGAGACTGCAGGCGCAGGTTAGCGAGGGCCCGGGCTTGCGTGTCCCCGTCGGGGATCTTCGAGAGGTCCGGCTTCGGGGAAGGGCGGATCTCAAAGTTTGACGTCTTCTTGTACGAGGCGGCAGTCTCGAAAGAGAATGGCACCTTGGCTTTCATGGGTGACAAGTCAGCGCCTTCCCAGTCTATCTCTGCTGGGGAAGGCCCGACCTGCAGCCCGGCATCCGGCTCCTCGGCCGCTATGCTGCCGCTACGACCGCCGTGCCCCTCGTATAGCTGGTAGACGGACGACACCGATTGGGGAGTCTCCGCGGAGCAAACTAGCCAACCGGCGCTGCCGTCTGTGTCTGCGGGCTGCGGCTTTGGTCTGGAGGACGAGGATGAGGGCGAGGTCTGGAAGACTGACTGGGTTTGTTTGTCCAGTTTGCGGACCGGCGACCCGGGGGGCTGGGGCTTCCACGCGGGCTTTGGCACCAGGACCGGTTGTGGCTTGGGTCGCAGCCTTGGCCTACTGCTTGATGAGGACTCCAGGTCCAACAGGTTCTCTGTGCTGTGGGATTTCTTCTGCAGTTTCCCATATTTGCTGTCAAACTTCTGCAGAATTCGGCTCACCCTGCCTCGACCACCTCCCGCCTCATATGACAAGTCCTCGTGGTCTGGACGGCCAAGAGTGCTCAAGTTCTCCTCGCTCTTACTTAATGTGGTGTCATAAATTACAACCTCTTTGGCCCTTATCTCAGTAATTGCGCTCCCTCTCCGGTCCAATAGGTCATTAAGGGAGCTGTAACTACTAACACCATTTTGCTGTGATTTGGACCCGGCTTCCGTAAAGTAGCCCGGATCGGATTCTATAATAATAATGTTCTCTGCGCGAATTGTCCGAATTCCGGGGACGCTACCGTACAATTCCAGTATGTGCTGAACAGGACGTGTGGCGTCCTGTTGTCTTTTCCGTTCCTTCTCCAATTTGATGAACGGGTTTTCCTGCAACGGGCCTAAACTGTCCTGCAGAACCAAGCTCTCGTGTCCATCGTCCTCTCTGCCAATGTTTTCCAGTGCGTCGTGAGGATCAGTGGCCGACCAGGGGTCTTTGTTTGTTTTCATTGGCGACAGATCGGGGGAGGCGAGGTTGCCACGCTTGCTTGCGAAGTGCTTGCTGGCTGTTGTAATGGTGTAGCTCCTAGTAGACCCTTCTCCGGTCCCATTGTCCTTTTTGAGGCCACTACCGTTGCCCGTTACCTCGCCATTAACCCGCTGCGCGCTCCCACTTGGATAAGCCTCCGCGGCACCTGCTCCAGACCCGCCACCCTTGGCTTTCCTCCTCTCGAGTATCTCTCTTTTCCAGGCCGGCATCCTCGGGCTCTCCTGCCCAGCCTCTTGGCGGAGAACACGGACATCTCCGCCAGACATAATTGGGGCGAGAGAATGTCTCCCGGGCTCGGTGGTATTCCCGGACTGGTACCAAAGCTATGACCTGGTCTCACCGTACCTGCAGCGCCGAGTATTACATCCACACGGTCTTATTTTTTTCATGCGTTCTTCCTCCCCTCTTCAGCCCCTCCTTCTCTCCAGTGCAGCCTACTACTCCAGCCCCTCCCTCGGCGCTAGCACCTGTAAACCAACCTTCCGCGTCACCCTTCTGCCTTCTGCCGTCAGGCGAGCACGCCATGAAGCCATATCCCATTCGGTCGCATACACCCTTTTCAGTTTTAAAGACACAACCCATTCAAGGAAAGCACGCCCCTTTCCATTGTTGGATAGGCAAGGCAGAACTGTCAGTCAAAGCTTTCGCCCATCCACATGTTGTTTAACCCTTTCGGTGAATCAATTCTGAAATGCGATTTTTTTTGTAGGCAATTTAGCAATTTAGATGTAGGTGGCCTAGTCTAATGTTTCATACATAGCCTACTCATTATTCTAATGATAAATACATGTAATTTTGTAGGCGTATTTGATATAGGTTATAGGTTATTCAACGTGCCGACCTTAAGCCTACATTTTAGATGACAAAGGAAATCTACTAGGTTAATAGGATCCTATATCGTGTGTTCAGTGATGCCACCTTTTAATCCTGTTAGATGTAAACAGATTAGGTAAAAATAAAGTAGCGTTACGAGATCTATTCTTATTGGCATTATAGAAACTCATTAAATATGTAACGTACCGTAAGGAAACCCGGCCCAACATGATAGTCTGTTACACTCCGTTGGACTGTGTGTAACAGACTATGTTGATGGGCCTGTTTTTTTCCTGTTATGGCATACAAAAGAGACAAGTAACAGACTACGAGATAGCAATTAACTCGATCAAGGTTCAACATTAATAAAACACGTAAAGTTGTTAGGAGGTTTATACCAGTCAGTCGAACCCTGCACCCTATATATCGCGCCATCTGATTCATGTTTCATATTGCTGACAATGCTGAACGTAAACGCATCATGATCATACTGTATTTTCCTCCTTGGAATAACGTTAAATTGTAGCTCACATGCATATTTGCTAAATAGTGCCCCCTTGTGAAATATGTTTTACATCACATAATAAATAAAATACTATACTGTAAGTCACATCATGCAAAGGAGTAAACATTGATCACGGTTTATTTACACACATATACAAATGAGAAAAAAAACAATGAAATCAGACAATAAATAACATTAAGTCTTTGCTGAATCAAAATATATATATTACATTGAATTCCACGTTGGGATTTGAAACGAGGCATTAAATACATGCAGTTGATATACATACATATACAACAGGACTACAAAAAAATAAAACGATTCATACTGTAAAAAATAAGCGTCTTATTTTAGGGATGACATTTTGTACATGCCGGCGAATACATGTTTTGCGTCACGGTATATTACTATGTAATCGGACAGGAAAGGATCCACTCCGCCATGTTTTTCTACAACCGCGCCCATCACACAGAATCATGGGACAGGTAGTTATTGGCTAGAGCAGATACTCAGCCACAGGCAACAAGGTAAGATGCAGGATCAAACATTTTACATTGAACTGTTCCAATAATCCCACTGGAATAAACACAAAAAAAACAAAAAAATAAATAAAACATTAGGCAACAACTTCCTCATCCTCCTCAAAAGGTGCCATGTGCACTACTACCATTAAGGCAATACAACCAGATGATTACCTTATTATTCAGTGTGTCTGCTGAATATGAACTGCATGTGTACTGTATGTGGAACACACATGTAAATATAAAGCACAACACCAGCACATATTTCGTTTTTGGCTGCTGTAACTGTTCTTATTGGTTCACAACAGAAAGCTACAGATTCATTTTATATTTCACATTACTACATTCTTACCATCTTAATATCCGACCCCTTAACACTGCCTGCTAGAGATATAACTTTGCCTTTTAATCGACACAGCTGCCACCTAAGCAAGCGAGGTGAAAGAACTAAAGCGTTAATATGGAACATGTTCATACGGCACAACATACAGAACAACACTCAGTACACGTTTGCCCTCTTATTGCAATAATGGCTTATGTCCACATCCACAATGATCCTCTTCAAGCTTCTTTTAAAACGATATAATAAATAGCTGGAGTCTGAAGGGGAAAAACACAGGAGCAGGAGAACAAATATAATCATCTCTGTCTTGCCGTTTATAAAAGTGAAAAGGGGACCAGCAGTGGCGAGCCAACACCTCACAACAGCGTTCCACCACCTCACACGTCCAACGCGGCCAGCGGTCAGTTGACCCGGCAGGCCCGGATCATCAGCAGCTGCAGCAGGATGAACAGCGGAGATACGATGAGGCCAAACCACAAGTCCCTGGCTTGCTCCTGCTCCGCCAGCTTCTGGCACAGCAGCACCTCACACACAAGCTTCAGGCTGAGCACGGTCAGCACCCACAGCAGCCTCAACACTGCCAGACGCTTCTCCTTCTCCTGGTACAGGCGGATGGACACGATGGCTGTGAAGTAGGTGCTGAGGCCGTCGGCGGCAAACAGGGGAACGAACACCAACCACCAGCTCAGCGTCGGGGTGAACATGTCTGCCCGTAGCGCCACCAGCATGCTGAAGACAAGCAGCGCCGTCAGGTGGAGGAAGAGCTCAAAGGTGGCGAAGCCCAACCACTGGACGAGCTCTCGCAGGGTAAACAGCATTGTGGAGAAAAGCGAAGTCCGACTGGATCAGGTCCAAGACATACAATGACCTGAAGTGGACGGGTGTAGCTAAGATCATGGAGCAACGCAGTGGAGGTCGGGACTCGTTGACGTCGAGGTCAGCACAGCAATGCACTGACGGCAATGACGAGGTCCAGCAGCGATGACCACGGCTGCTCTCCTTACATATTCAAGTTCTCCATGTAAGCTTGTACCTGGCAAACAGAACAAAGCTTTAATACATATAATAAACAAATATATGCTAATTATTCTGAACCTCTCTAGCATAGCATAGGCTGCTGTTTACATTTATCCGGTATTTTTCCTTATGTGCAAATTAATTTAAGTAAAATGCACTTTATATACTTCTTTATCCACTTCCTAAATATATCGCTGTCTAGTCTGTGTGGAAACATTTTTAAGATATATTTCAGGTACCGTAATGCATGTTAGCATATCAGTATCACGTATCTATCGTTTATTGGATAAGGACTGGTCGGCGTTATCAGCCTCAAATATAGTGTGCATATTAACTACAGACAACTCAGATGTCCCAAAGTGGCATTGGATATATATTTACCTCAGGAAACACCCGGACCTCTCTTCTGTAAAAAGAGCAATAATAAAGAAGCTACGCCTAGCTTTCGTCTTCTTCTCTCTTAATGATTTTGACGATTTCCGGACACAGTGAAGGACATTGCTGCCCTCCATTGACAAATGTTTGCATTGCATCTGCTCAATGCATTTGTCAGATGAGATAGTCTGGGGGGGTTCACTCTACGCACTTCAGTAACACGTAGGCTACCGAAGCTGGATGCAAGGTTTGATTGCCACCCTAAACACACAAAGATCTTAATCAGAACCACCAATGCGCCTCCATGTGCTTAACTGTTCCAATATATGCTCTTTTAACCACTACCGACAATAAAATTGGAGTGAAATAATAACCTCTATACAGCAGGTGGCGAAACGCACCATCGGTTGCGGCTTGCTTGAAAATCATAGCGATGAAGACGGTGCGGTGGAAGACGGCTGCTGCAAAACCCGGATGATTCCAGTGCAGTGACAAATACATCAATGGCAGAGACTAGCACATTCTTTTAGACCACGAGTGCAAGTGAGATTGAGTAGTTTAGCTATGGTTTATTTGTAACCTATGGTACGTAGAACTCCAGCTATGTTGTCGATTTACCCGACGTCTATAAACGCTGTCCTTAATGGCTGGACTGAATGTGTAGGTTTGTATTCATTTTATTCTATAAAATGAGTAGACGACTAATGTCCTGCTACTGTTAGCACGTTAGTAGCAGCCAGATGTCAGAAATGAATTTGTATTAAAAAATATTATTTTGCTAAATGCTTTTTTTTTATTTGTTTCTCTTTATATATAGCCTACATTTTTTATTTTACATTTGAACATATTAACTGATTATTAATGAATTGAGAAAGCAAGTGCACTGTCACTAATGGTAGCAGAACCAGGTGTTGTTAGTGTTGAGGTTCTTCAAATAGAGGTTATTATACATTTACCATAAAACTATATAATATATATAAAGATATTTCCCAGCACTACATGTTGAAATTCGCCTTGTATTAAGCCAATAAGCACACTATTTAGAATATTTATTCATGTATTTATTTATTTATAGTTTCAGTAGTCAGGCAATTGAATATGCAGTCCATCAATAATTAAAAGACATGCTATTTGTTTGGTCAGCCTTAATGCCTTATCTGGCACACGAACACAAAGAGCAATGCTGCTGAAAATGCCTCACCAGCTGTTGAAGAGCACCCACTACATGGAGCTGGGCAGCTTCCAGCAATGGCCAGTGCTGATACCCCAGAGAATACGGCTGTACACCTATGAACAGATCCCCGTCTTTCTTAAGGACAATCCCTATATCACAGATGGATACAGGGCTCACCTGCCCTCCACACTCTGTTTGAAAAGGTAAGCTGGTCTGTGCCTGTGCACCTGCCTTAACCCAATAATGCCAGGTCCACGCAGTCATTCGTAGTTCCATTAATTTATACCTTGTACTCTTCCCGCACATCCTCCCATGATTACGTACTTTCAATCATCACTTTTAATTGGACAATCACTTTTGGGGACGACAGCTGTCAATGCAACACTTGTTGCATTGACAGATGCTAATGCGCCAGTAATGACACACTAATTAATAAATGAAAAAGAAATCCCCATTTACTTCTTGGTATTTTTTTATTGCATTTAATGTGTTTTCTTATTTGCGTCTCTCTTGTAGTATCTTCACCCTGTCCAATGAAACGGTAAATATCTGGAGCCACCTGCTCGGCTTCATGCTGTTCTTCTCCCTGGGGGTGAATGACCTCTCCTCCGTCCTGCCAGCGTCTGGGGCTCACAGAGAAGACTACATCATCTACGCTATAGGCCTGTTCTGCTTCCAGGTATGATTATGGTTATCTTTTTTATCTTCTGATCGTTTGTCACAATTCTGGTAGTGGTGGTGACGATGATGACGCTGATGATTGTTATTCTATTTCTTATTTTATTGTTGATGAGATGCGGTCCGTACGGTTTTATCTTTATTTTATTTTTATTTTTATATGTGTTTTTTATTTTTTAAATGTTTTTACTCACACCTAACCGAACACCACCCGCACCTGGGTATTAGTGATTTCTTTTAGGAATGTTTTACAATCATTCGCTTAACTTTGTTGCAAAGAAAGTTTGCTGCAAAACCAATGGGGGCAAATAAAGGGTTGAACTTGAACTTGAATGTATGGCTCTCTGCTGTCATTATTTGTTCTACTGGCCCACTGAGGGAATGTGTGTGTGGCTTTACATGCTTACGTTTCCTACACAGGTTCTTTGCCAATGTAAGAATCTGTAACTGTATGCCAGATGCAGCTGAACTTGCCCAGGTTTGTAAGAGGTCTGGTCTGTCAGCAGGATTCAGCTTTACTTGTAGTAGTTTTGTTTGTTTGTGAGCATGTAAGCTTAAAATGCAGACGTTAAAACTCCCTTTCCTTTAGTCGCTCGTACAATGCGCCATATTTTGTGCTTGGTAGTTGTGTGTTTTTTATATATATATAGCTTTGAAAAAAAAATGAAGAGACCACTGCAGCAGTTTCTCTAGTTTTACTATTGATACGTTTTATTATTTTATTTCCATGCAATATAAATATTATTTATAATGTATATTTATATTCTTTTTAAAATTGTATTTTTTTTTTACATTTACAAAATACATATTATGTGCAGTGGTTTAAATGTTTCCAGAGATTATGTATAATTTACAAAAAGAAGCCACACCAATGTGACCATGTGACTTGATAGAATGCAAAACCTTCTGTGTAATGGCCAGTGTTGGGTAAGTTACTCAGGAATAGTAATAAGTTACTAGTTACTTATTACTCCCTCAAAAAGCAATAATATTACTTATTACTGGGTATTCAAGTAATTAGTTACGTTACTTGTTACCTTTTATAGTACTTTCACAATCACTATTCACAATCTCGCCCCTTCAGAAAAATGACATCCTGTGTAGCCAGCTCATTATAGAATTGAATCCTCTTTACTGGAACAATAATGAACCATAGGAGTCAACAATCAGCCTAAGTGAAAACATTGCAGCCTCTCAAACCAGATGATTGACAGGTTGGTTAAATTAGCCTACCATAAGTTTGCTAGGACCAGAAATCTTGTTCTTGTAATTAATTGTAATATTATTACTGTTTTGAAAAAGTAATTAGTTACACTACTAGTTACTGTATTTTAGTTGTTGTTATTATATATTTATATATAAATAAATTAAATAAATAAATAAATAAATAAATAAAAAAACTAGTTACTGCCCAACACTGGTAACGGCCTTGTGTCCCTGCAGGTATGTATGTTGTGTTCTGTTGGATACCACCTGTTCTCCGGCCACCGCTCGGAGCACACCTGCCGTCGCTGGTTGGCACTCGACTACGCCGGCATCTCTGTGGGCATTCTGGGATGCTACGTACCCGGGATCTTCTACGCCTTCTACTGTAACACTGTAAGTGGTGACCCGATGCCCGGAATGAATGCTAGTACCGCTAACGCCTGTTTGTGGAGGTTGTCAGCAACGATACGGCATGAATATATGAGAAGGAACATGCTGGTTAGTTGAAAATACTAGTGCAAAATATATTCTCCCTGCTTTCCAACAGTTCTAATATACAGTTTTAGCGGTCCAGCTCTTGTCAATAGCCTTGAGAATGCTGGTGATATCTTTTTAAATGTAGCTCAATGTTCATTATGTCTTGTCGATACGAATCAGAAACGAGTACAAAGAAGAAGACTGCTTTGTCATGTTGTTAACGGCTAATAACGTGCCCTTCAGCCATGTTTGACACGGCTGCTTACACTTAAGTTGCGTTGAGTAAAATCAATTGAATCAATTGGAATTGGTTATACTTTCATTTCATTTAAATCATCTGAATGACCTGCTCTTACAGCATATGATGTCTTTCTGTGCTCTCTTGCGTAGTTCTGGCGTCAGGCGTACCTGGCCATGATTCTGTCGCTCATCCTGGGCGTGTTCTGCGCCCAGGTCCACCCTCGTTACCTCAGCAACGACTGGCGGCGGCCGCGCACCGCCATGTTCTGCTGCGTGGCCGGCTGCGGCGTGATCCCATCGGGCCACTGGGTGTGTCTGAACGACGGCTTCACCTCCGACGTCGTGCAGGTCAGCGAGCATGCCGGCTTCTTTGACTGTAATTAAGCGACGGGCTGTAGCTTACTCCTGGTCCTGGAGACCCCACTGCCCGGCTCCTACACACCTGGATCTCACCTGGATCATACGTGTGGGTCGTTATCAATCTCTGCAGAAGCCTTAATAAAAAACAAATGGAAAAAACATGAATTAGAATCAGGTGTGTTGGAGCAGGGCGGTATCTGCCACAGGCATGACAGTGGCTCTCCAGGACCAGGGTTGAATACCGCTGGCTTACGGTTTATTGCATTTAGGTGTCACCACGTAAGTGATACAGTAAGTAATTCAATTCACAACCAAACAGCAAACATGTCTTATTTTACTGTTGAATATTTCAATGCGTCCTCTCTGGTGTACATGTTCACTGACTGGCGTCCTGACTTATTTATTTATTATAAATGCATTCATTGGTTAATTGCATTCAGAAACATAATACATGTATTTCTAAGAACAGGCTGAAGACGGTGCTAGTATGTTTTCTCGTGTAATAATTCCAGCCTTGTGCTTTCATGCGTGTAGCTATTTCTACCCCGTGTGATGGTGATGTATCTGATTGCTGGCTTTGCCTTCATGTTCTACGTCACCAAGGTTCCTGAACGCTGTTTTCCTGGTGAGTACACTTCTTTTTATGTTGTAGGAACCCATACATCAGCTCAATATTACTGCCCCTTGCTTTATCGGGGAGTTTGTGTGTGTGCGTGTGTGTGCGTGTGTGTGTGGGGTAAACATTTTGTTTTGCTTATCTACAGTGTAGTTACTCTGATTAATACAGTAGCAGTGTGATGACAAGATAAGCTACAGATCTGCTGCCACCTAGAGGCCTGACTTGGCTGGTAGATGTCACGTCGTTACACACATTAAAGTACATTATGGTTGATATTTCAGCACGGTGCAGAGAAATTAGACTCCCTTGTTAAAGTGTTGTCTTTTAATAAAATGTCCACAGATGTTTGTGTGTTTTGCTGTTGGTTACGGTAAATACAGCTGTATTAGGCCGCGTTCAGACGTAACGTCTTTTTATTATTAAAAGCGCTGGCCTGGGCAATTTTCATATAGGAAAAAAACACAGGTGAAACGGTTGTTGTGGGAAGCACTCAGGTCTCACTAGGGCGTATTCTTCTGAGAAGTTGAGAACTTTTTTCAACTGAATAAGAAGGCCAGAGCTGCTGGGAAAGAAACTCCTGCGGCATCGTTTAATTAAAGCGCCCACGGCGCGTTTTTAATGTAATGTATGCTGCATAGGGTTATAATGTAAAACAAAGGCCGACAGCTTCCAAAAAAAGTTGTGTCTGAACGCGTCCTCAGATTTATAGATCACATTTGCTGGATTAAGAGATCCAAACATGACCTATCTCTAATTCCTGTAGGTCAGCTGAACTACCTGGGCGCCAGCCACCAGCTGTGGCATGTGCTGGTCGTCCTAATGTTCTACTGGTGGCATCAGACAGCTGTCAACATCATGCACTTCAGACACAGCCAGTCCTGCCCAGGCCTGTCCAGCAGTGGTTAGCCAACACACAAATGCACACAGATCCTTGTTTGATTTAAAGGTACAGTAAGTGATTCTCCACAACGCTTGCTAAATTTGAATTGAAATCCAAACAGAAATACCTATCCTTTCAATACTGTAGGGTGTTCCCTCAGAACCTCCGCCCCACTGATTTGTAAACTCATTGTGAAGACTAGGATATTGTTGTTACTTGCGGTCCGCACCACTTTGTTTGTGTTTCTATTGACGGAGCCAGGGCTGTGTAGAATTACCGGATTCTTTTTTTCAGCCCGCACAGAGAACAGTTAGCTAGCAGAATGTGAGGAGAAATTTCATGAATGTGACAAAATGTGTTATTAGCTTACAATCGCTTACTATACTTTTTTATTTTTTTAATGTTATGTAGCCTGTTAGCTAATAGTCTGGGAACCTAATAGCAGCCAGTCGTACCGTGTGTATATAAAAATTCACACTAGATAAGTGTCAATGGTGTTGACGGCTATCTGATGGCTATGTTACCAGTTAACCACTTTGCTGCCGGAGGCTCTTGACTATGCATCATAGGATTCTATTGACTATTGGCTAACAGCTAATAGCTAACACTCGCTGAATGTGTTGTTGGCTAACTTGCTGATTCATAGCCCTCATTCATAGCCTTCAACCTAAATGCTTACTTGCTCATCATACAGCACGAGATCAGCAGGCAGTACATATGCTGGTAAATGGGATGTCTAGGTGTATGGTGCCTCTCAACTGCCAGCATACCCAGATCAATCTCATTCCGGTCCTGCTACCAGAACACGTTGTTGCTATCGATGTTTAATCATCTCCATTGAAGTAGAATTTCAGTTTTTATGGAATAATTTTTGCATGGTATGCGACGGTCAGACCTACTAATTTATAATATTTCAAGTAGTTCTTACTCAAGTCTATTACTAAGGACTTTGTGCAAGCTAACTTTTGGATTTGGGGCATCTGCATGTTATTTACTTTTAGGTCTTGGAGACTCGTGTTACATGTTTGCTGTAATGGAGCCAAACCTTTACTATATTATCAGGGATGACGTTTCTCTTCTAGACTCCAGGGGATGTTTGAGCACTAAAGCAGCTATAGGTAGGATGTAAGAGCCCCCCCCCCCTCAGACAAACCTGTTGTAGCTATGTGCATTCATGTGATGGACAGGCAAGGTGGGCTCGCAATTTTGCATGAGCATTTGGGGAAAAGAGGCAACAACGGTCAGAGATGTTTAGGTGCAAAATTGTGAAAAGTCACTAATCCAGAGATTGGATATGCAGGTTGATGGATTCCCGGGGGGCACAATTAGCACATATCACACACATCTTCAAGATAAGCACACCCACCACGGACATGGTTTAGGGCAGGGTTCCCCAATCCTGGACCTGGAGGGCCACAGCCCTGCATGTTTTATATGTCTCCCTTCTCCAACACACCTGATTCTAATGAATTGGTCATTATAACGAGCTATTCATTTGATTCAGCTGTGGACCAGGGACCCCTGGTTTACAGAGTGATTATCTCAGTGGATTTTAATAACCTAAACCAGGCTAGTACCGACCTGCATCATCCTCTGGTGTGTGGACGGGTGGCCACATCCTGTGCCACTTTCTCCCAGTTGTCAGCATTCTGGCGGGCTTGAACGTGAGTCAAACACGACAGGTTTACCAAACTTAACAATGTCGTTAAAATTGTTGAGGGACACATCCCCCAACTGGCAGCCGACCAGTTTAAGACATCAGATGGTCTGCATTGGGCTCAGGGAAACAGGGGTGGCAATGTGGGAGCACTGGGGAGCTATCAACCAGAGCAGATACTCTGACAGAGCATTTTAATTGCTGGTGCTGATGGATATCTATAGCATTTCAAAGAAATGACACCATATTTATAGCGAGTTAATATCAAGTGAACAAATCTTCATTATCCTTGGTATCCAGCAGTGTGTTTTTGTTGTTTTGGTTTTTCTTTCCATTTTGAAGGTCTCTACAAAATGTGTAGTTTCCTTTTATGCTGGGTATTCATTCTGAATTACTTGAGTGTTCATTGTTTGAGATTATATGACCGTACATATAAATAAACCGATGATAGAAGCTGAGCCAGCCTGTCATAGAACAAAGCTGTTTAAACGTTATATCATTAGAAATGTTAGATTATTGCAACTCAACTGTGAATAGCATTTTAGTCAAACCAGACATTAACTCTTATACTCATAGCATGTTACAGTTTATCCTCAATTTACTTGATGTGTTATCTTGCCTTTTTTCAAGTTTTTTGTGATTATAGTGCTGTTTACATTACAATCGTTTTCTACAGTGTGTCTGCATAAACAAATTGGAAGTTTGCACATATTGTGCAATCTCATACGCTATATTGTTTCTACAGTGATTGGATATTTTTTTAAATAGACAAAAGTCTAGCCTAACATAAAAATGCAAAATAAATTTGTTGCTAAATTCATCTCATTGCTGAGATATTCAAAGTAAATGTTTGAGCCCAGTATAGAGTATTACAATAAATGTTCCTGTTACTATGCCAGAAAAGCCAGTATGATAAAGTATTTTTATTTTGACAAATTCCCAATGCACTTTGTAGAACTGATGAATGCACTGGAGATCAAACGATCCTTATTTTGCATGAATGCACCTTCTTTCTTTTTAATATATCGGCCCTTTTTTTAATTTCAAATTATTGCTCATGATGTATACTATTGTTTGTTTGTTGTCGTGTGTTAACGTATGTTTGTTGTGGGCCAATGTTAAGTGAATGCTGGCACTGACTCAAGTTGTATTTCAGTGCCTCTGTGAAACAGTTTTTATGTTTTTGAATGAATAAAAAATAAAGAATGTGCTATAAGTAATTACCAAGGACTACATTGGTACAGTTACATTATCTACTTGTTGACCCTATTAGAAATTGTTCTTAAAATACATAATTAAACTGCAAAACAGTATCTGATCAAGTTCAAATGGCCATACTGTAAATAAAATTATCCATTCCTTTTAGGTTTATCTGCTTTTTTTGTTTTATATACACTTAGACATAAATAATACATTTCAATAGTTGTGACAAATGTGCTTAACTTGGTAAAGTAAATTAAAAATAGTGACCTGTCTGCAGTAAAATAGCTATAGTTGCATGGTTATGTAAATTCTGAAGAAATGTAAAACCATTATCATTTTTAAACCAGCAAGAAGTTGGAGGTAACTAACTCTAGGTTAAGGGAGTTATGATTCAAGACGGGTTTGGTTATTTTATCATCACATGTGGCTACGTGCGTCAATCCAAAGAATATATTGGGTTGGTTATGATAGTTGACAGGAACATTAACTGCACATTACGTTACAAGATTGTGACTGGAAAATGGCAACCTGAGCTGCTATTCTCTTCTCGTTTGCAGCCCATTTGTGACCTATCTCATCTTGCAGGTGGCCATGTGTGAGTGTTCAGGGGCATAGATGATAAAGAGCTCGGCATGGCCAAAGATAAAGCTAAGATTTCCAGTGTTTTCCATAGTGTCACGGTTCAAATCAGTGAATGTAGACACGTTAAAAAGATGATGTCCTACTATTTTGACATACAATGATAATGAAATATTGTATGTAAATGATGCTTCATTAAAAAATCAAAGTCTAATTTTGTTTTGTTTATATATTTGTTTTTCTGAAGGAATTAATACGGAATGGCACAAAATAATAATTACTGCTCAGGTATTACACTGTGTTGACTGTACCATATAACTATATAAATGGTCATACACAATGTGAGGGAAGTTTTAAGTAATTATCACATTTCTGAAATAACATATCTTCAGAACCCAAATGTATGGCATTTGGAATCTTGTTAGGATGGCCCTAGAAAAGAAACTGAACGATAGGTCTACTAGCCGATACATTCTTATTGCAGAGAGCTTTTACAGCTTTAAAGCGAGCATTTCTCTCCCAGTGCTGTTACTGTGGTGCTGGCTCACTATACCTGAATGTTTTGAAACCTCAGGTCCTTGGCTATACATCTGTAACACTGAACATTCCCTGAATCATTCCCCACTTAGTTCTGTACCGGTGACAGTGCCTTAATTCCTTCTTGTACCATTAAAATGTTTACCTTCTGGGTTTTCCACACATAAAACTGTGGAAGATGGCAAGGAAATTCTGTTTAAATATGTGCTAAGTGTCTGTTGAATGACATAAGGGAATTCTGCCGGAAAAACAACAATGGAATCACTTTCAGTGTTTTTGCACAGGTTATCTTAAACCAACAGCAAGGAACAGCCAAATGTCTGAATTAAACTGTTGTTTCATGATTAAGAACAATGCTGTAATGTGGCTGACCCAGTTTTTGGTTGTACACAGTATAATAACAAAATACAAATAAAAGTGGTTTGGGAGAGGATCTTTGGGCTTTTCACATGGCTTAAGTGCCAAATGAAGTACGCATACATAAAACAACTAAGCCATAGGTTCTTAGGCCAATTACTGCTTCCTGTATAATTTCTATCATTATCGGCTTTTAAAGCAGAAGGCCCTATAGACTACTTATTAAAATGGCAAATATATATTTTACCCCTGTAGTGACTCACCCTTTAGGATGCAAGCCAGTCAATACC
Organism: Typhlichthys eigenmanni; assembly: GCA_027564635.1. Classification (NCBI taxonomy): domain Eukaryota; kingdom Metazoa; phylum Chordata; class Actinopteri; order Percopsiformes; family Amblyopsidae; genus Typhlichthys; species Typhlichthys eigenmanni. The sequence goes on along the minus strand of JAODUK010035408.1, from coordinate 27,697 downwards.
TCTCTAGTCTGCTATTGTTTATGCCTGTAATGTTTTACATTACACATTTAGATCTGTGGTCATAGAAGCCAAATAAATCCAGCAGGCTACAAGCTACATTTAAACTTGCAGTTGGTCTATAGGGCATTCTTATTTCAAAGTAGAAAAATGCAGAACCAGCATGTAAAATAAAATGTAGGCTATATGCCTACATAACTTCTTATGAACTAGTTTGAACTACTCTCTCTCTCTCTCTCTCTCTCTCTCTCTCTCTCTCTCTCTATCTCTCTCTCTCTCTCTCTCTCTTCCTCCACTACACGCATCCACATAAACACCACAGTTCAATCGACCGCGCAACGTGGGAAACCTGCTTTCTCCAGACAAGACAGAAAATACACACGCACCGGCTATCGTATCGGTAAGAACTGTTCTCATCCAGTCCTCTGGTATGATTACTCATTTAATATTATACCGGTAGCCTAAATGTTTCGAAATACCATAATTGGGTTGTGTTGGGGGAAAGTTATAGGCTATTATGCTACATAGGTTCTCTAATCCCTATATAACTTAATACATGCTGTGATTCATGCTGTTAATTCTTAAGATATATCTGCATTTATCCCGAAATGTGTTATGCTATATGTATTTCTTATAAGTATAAATTAAAGCTGTTAAATTGAATTGAGATAATAAATGTCAATACAAATGTTTAATATCGCAGCTCTTCAATGGCTCCCAGACAATCTCAGTATTTACTTTAGTTGTGTAAAACAGACCTATATCTTACTTGGTGTAGCCTACAACATGTAGGTTACATCATCTCGAGCAAATTCGCTCACAGGCTTTCCAAGAACTAAACCTGCCAGAGAAGCTTCTTCTACAGTATAGCCTATCTTTAAGTCCATAGCCTTAAACCTATACTGACTTGGCGCAAGGACTTGACGCTTGAATGATACATATCTAGAACTGTATTTGTCTTTGTGGTATACTTTGTTCTTATTCTAATAATGTGTTTTTTTGTTTTACCCATTTTTATTGCTTGTTATTATTCTCTTTGTTATTTTAATAATTCTGTCAATTGAGTTGAAATATTACTGCATATATGCTTGAATTCTGTCAAGTGAGTTGAACTATTTCTGATTCTGCATATATGCTTGAAGCTATCAGCTGTGCGTAGGCCTTTACTATTATGACATTGTATGTTGTAATAATGTAATAATTAGTCCCTCTATTAGCCTACATCACCGGGATTATTATTGCCCAGTTGGCCTGCAGGGTGTTTGTTTATATACTAAGACTATAGACTGTGATGTCATCCAGCTCCAATTGCATTAATTGGATTGCTTTCATGATATTCTTCATCAAACCAGTCTGTGGTTCTGACATGGCATTTGATTGACAGTTCTGTGATCAGTCCCCTTTCAAAGAATGTAGATTCACCACACGCGCTCAAATATTTAGTATTATTTGCTAGTTATAGATTAGATGAGTTCATACCCATTGATCCACAGGAGAGGTTTGATGTTTAGGGTTGTTGTGGCTTGCATTGCTAGAATAGAATGGCACAGAATGAAATAGAAATATCAGCTAGTTCTTATATTAATAATAATACATTTTATTTGAGGACGCCTTTCAAGACACTCAAGGACGTCTTACAAATACAATATTTATGTGTCGGGGGACTTTCTGAAGGGAAGGACATTCAGGATGGGCGTTTCGTACAAACTGGCACAAACAATAGAACATGCAAACTACCACTATAGGCCTACTGATCATTAATTAACAAATAGGTTAATATTTGCCAAACTTATCAGCATTATGTCTGTGCCCACAATCACCAAAACAGAAGTATAAACACAGACACCGTGGTTCCTCTGAAAACATGCGCTCACTGAACTGACTGTACAAAATCTGCATGTGATATGAGGGAATTCAAATTCAATTGCCCTACAAGTCATAGCATGTCTCTATTTGCTACAACCTATTAATACATACACACATACACCCATAACATTTAGAAAAAGCAAAATGTATGAAAATATTCAAAGAGACCACTTCATAAAACACAAAGTGACTATGTCAATCACTTTGTGTGTATGATTATTTTACCTATACAGTTGCATGATGGAGCACTTTGTGTGAGCATCGTCAATTCTTCTATTTGTGGAAAATATAACCAAAAACAACTCCGCTTCTTCTCTGAGAAAATAACACCAAGGTAATTCCAAGAAACATGTAGCTGGTACAGCTGTAATAGGCAATGTAGTCATTCTATGGCACATAAGAAAACTACTGTATGATATCACCACATGCGCGGGCTGTTTTGTTTTCTGTAAATATAAATTCAAATGCAGGATAAGCACAATGAGATTCTTAACTCAACAAACACACGTAGAACAACTGTGTAAATGTCCAAATTCACAATGTTGCGTTTTACCATGAAAGACAACAAATTATACTATACTACCGTATACTATACTATTCTAAAATAAGCATATTATGCTTTTATCATCAGTGACTTACTTAGTAGTACCAAGGGCTGACCAACTTAACGAATCTTAAAACCAGTTCTAAATACGTTTTTTATTGTTTTGTGTTTATCATGTATATGAATAAACAGTGGAAAAATCTCATACGTTAATAAATCAGTTGAATACAAACTCTTTTTCTCTCCCCTGGGCTGGTAAATTGAATAATCCACATTCACACTATACCTCTGTGTGAAGGCAGGTGGTTGCAGTGATTGCAAACTAAGCTCATAATAGTTATTTGTATGGAAAAATGCAAATGAATACTGTAGTAAATCAACTGTATTTTTGTGGATATGGTATGGATATGGATGTGGTAGTAAATTTGTCCAAAAATATGTTCACAAATCTGCTATTTGTATAACTGTTATTGATTTAAGAGGGGGCAGTGATAGGTGTGATTCATGTGCGGGGCTTTTGGGAAATATTTCCTGAAATGAATGCTGTTTTTTTATTGACCAGCGGTGCCGGAAATAAACTGCTCTCTTGGCTTGCTTTTGTAACAAAGGCTGTGTCTTTTTGTAAGTACGTATGCATTTTTCAGTTCAGTGTAGTTTAGTTTAAGCCTGTTTGTGAAAGACATGTTCAGCCTTCAAGGGCAACGGCATTAACCCATGGTTAATGGTAGCCCTTTTGTCTTTCTGAAAGCCTTGCTGCCCTGCTGACATCCTCTCCACCTCCTGTTCCTACCTGGGACCAGGTAATCATATCTATACATAGAGCGACAACATAAAAGTAGAGAACTAATGTCAGCAAGAAGAGGAAGACACTGACAAAGGCAAATGGTTGAGAGTGTAAATCACAAAACCACATGTGGAAATTGTTTTGCTGCCCAACTACTTGTCCAAGCCCCAACACCCACCACCCATCCTCCTGTCCTCAAAAGCCGTGGTTAAGTGACCATCGGTCGATACAGCTCGTGGGATGAGAGCACAGGAAAAAAAGGAAAACAATCATAGCAAGCATGCTGGTGATGTTCCAGCTGGTCTACATTGTCGTGGAGCTGGTGATCGCCTGTCTGGCGGTGGCTGGGAATGTTCTGGTGTGCTGGGCTGTGTGTCTCAACTCCAACCTCCAGAGCATCACCAACTTCTTTGTGGTCTCGCTGGCTGTGGCTGACATCGCGGTGGGGCTGCTAGCTATACCCTCTGCCATAGCCATTAGGTATTACCCCAGTCTTGTTTTCACATACACTCTTGCACACACACACAGGTATACATACTGAACCAACAGTTTATGTACCGGAAACATGTATCTGTCTATCTTCTCTGCGATGTACAGTTGTATTAATGTTAATTTAGAGTAATAATCATTAAACTTACTGTGACAATAGACATTTTTCATCTTTAATTTTTGACTGCCACTTTGAGAATAAGAATAAATGGCTTTGACAAAACTAATCTGTACAAAACACTTATTTTACATTTAATGAAGCCACAGTTCACGTCTGATTTGTGAAATATAACGTCAGCCAATGTGTTCCACAGCACCGGGTTCTGCGCAAACTTCCATGGCTGCCTGTTCATGGCTTGCTTTCTTCTGGTGCTCACACAGAGCTCCATCTTCAGCCTACTGGCCATTGCTGTTGACCGCTACATCGCTATCAAGTGCCCGCTCAGGTAAGAGATGTGTTCACAATGGATGGATTCACAATAGCCTCATTCTTCAGGGAGAGACGTTCCCATTATGTAAGATATTATGCAGTTCAGAGATGGTAACGTATGCTTGTGGTGTGGCCGTTAAATGTCAATATTTTCTGAATGTGTTTTCGAATTCATTCACTTTGCGGACATAGCATAGGAAATCAGCATATTGTTTTCAAAATTACATCTAAATATTAGTGTATATATGAACATTGACGTATTAACACAAATGTAAGCTTGATTGTAATAATTAATGATGGACAATAATCAAGGTCATATCTATGTTTTATTTTCAAAAGATTAATATGAACTCTAAATGAATATGAACTCCATTGTGCCAGTTGAACATGGCTCACACACAATACTATAGGGGGTGTGACTGCTGTGTGATATCTCTGTCTACTGCGCGGTGCAATGGTGTAGCGTAGCCTACCACATTGAGTTACGGTGGGGTCTTATTCACTTATGTCTAATGTGGCAGACTGCAAAGCAGACAGATAGAGGTCTCCAATGGCTTTATTGGGTTAGTGTTTGTTTGCTGTTGGGAGGATTAATATCTCGCTAAAGGCTTTGATTGTTATCATCGCCATAAAATCAACACCACATGCAAAAGTGGATGAGACACGAGGCACACGTTTATGCGGGTACACACGCACACAGAGCAATGTCAATTTCTATGTATGACCATTTATTGTATAGTTCATTCGTTAACAACACCAATATGCTTACATTTCAATTTATTTGTCTAAACTATTGTATGTACACCCATAATGACATCTGTGTGTGTTTGTATGTGAGAGAGAGAGTTTTGTCAATTTTATTTTTATGTATTTATTTATTATTTACGGTAGGCCGTATTATCACTGTGACTAGTAGACCTCAGTCACAAAGAAATCTTTGAGTTTCAGAGAAAATTGGAATTAGCTCCAAATGTTCCAGTACTCCTGTTGACCGTAATACACAACTACAGTAATCAGATACTGAGTAATTGAAATGATGTAGAGCAGAAATAATGCAGGCCTGTCAAAGGGAAGTTAGCAAACAGGGATGAACAATTATATACAGGTATAGTGTAATGAGATATATTAGGCATGCAGGTCATGGATTGGAGCATAATACATTATTTACTCAGAAACAACAATAGGACCGGCTATACTGTACAGAGTACAGTGTGCTTCAAAACCAAAAACATGAATGCTGTCGTGTTCCTGAGATTGTGTGAGTTTCCTCCCAAAGTCCAAGGTCACGCAAGCGTGAATTGGGAAACACGCACACCCGGGAATGTGAATGTATTGGGGACATGACCTTGAGGCGGGTATAGACTCTGTAACAAATGAACAAATAAACAGTCACGTATACAAATGACAATTTAATCTTATTTTAAACTGCCAAGCATCTTCGGTGGTCTTATTTTAAACTGCCAAACTGCCATACTACAGTAGCATCTTCGGTACAAGTAGTAGCACATTTGCAGGGACATTACAGTACATGTTAGTCGTGTCTAATGCAGTTTTTTGTCTATTCTCCTCTGACCAATCAGATACAGCAGCATGGTGACAGAGCCCAGGGCCAAAGGCATCATTGCTGTATGTTGGATCCTCTCAATAGCCATCGGCCTGACACCCATGGGCTGGAACAAAGGTGGGAGAGGGCTGGATACTTACATACATCATCTTGGTTCATTATTTGTTTGTTTGGTAGTTTTTTTAATTATAGATTAGTCCTTGTCAAACTTTTTCAGCCCCCAAAAAATTCTTTAATGTATTTTATGTATTATTTTCTTGTAATAGAATACCAAAACATAACACTGTACATACACTGTCAAACTAGACATATTCGATAAAATAATGAATACATACATCTAAAAAGTGTACCACATTCCCCCAAAATCCTCAATTTGAGGTGCAACCCTTACCGCTAACCCCTGTTATCCATTGTTAATGGGTACACAGAGCCAGGCAAATACACAATAGTTTTAATAGGTGGCCTGTGAAAGTGACTCATCCATGTTTCCCAGGTGAGAGCCTGACCGGCAGCACCTGTCCTCCGGGCCTGACAAAGTGCTTGTTTGAAGAGGTGGTCACCCTCGACTACATGGTTTACTTCAACTTCTTCGGCTGCGTGCTGGTGCCCCTAGTGGCGATGCTGGCCATCTACATCCACATCTTCATGGCCGCGCGCCGCCAGCTCCGGCTGATGGACCTCAAACTGGCGCACGTGCGCGCCCACATGGAGGGCACGGCCACCTCCTCCCCTGGCTCCTTCCGCACGCTCCTGCAGAGGGAGGTGCACGCGGCCAAGTCTCTGGCCATCATCGTGGGGCTGTTCGCCCTCTGCTGGCTGCCGCTGCACGCGCTCAACTGCTACAACCTGCTGTGCCGCGGCTGCGGGCACGTGCACGTCTGGGCCATGAATGCCGCCATCGTCCTGTCGCACGCCAACTCGGTGGTCAACCCCGTCATCTACGCCTACCGGCTGCGCGAGTTCAGGCACACCTTCCGGAGGATCCTGCGTCGGTTTGCGCCGGAGCGCGGGGACGGGCGGGCGGTCGGGACGGGAAGCGGGGGTGGCGCGGGCGGCGATGGGGGCGTCAGTGAGGGACGGGCGCGGGACTCCTGGCCGTGCGGCACGGTGGTGAACAGATACGCTCTCGGGGCGGGCTCCACAGGGGACAACTGGACAGCCAGGCTGGAGCCGGGCCCCATTAGCTACACCCCCAACGACAGGACAGCAGGACCTCTGGAGGACAAAGACGACAGCGGTGCTGTTTTCTTTGTGAATATCAAGCCCTGCGTGCTTTGATGTCCTCGCAGAACATCACTACTCTGATCACATCCCAATGCATCACACCATCATGTATTATTATTGTTGTTTTGATGGCCTAACATGTAAAATACTGTACGTTGTTCATTTAGGAAATAGAAGATATCTCATTTTCTTAAACCAGCAGAGTAACGAACTGTAACAAATAGCTTTGGGTGAACCAGGGTATTGTTTGCGCACCTGAGCTGTCTTTGTTTTTGTATTTGTATTTGTTATTTAAAATACTTATATTAAAAATACAAATATTAAAAGCACTCTTCATAGCCTTATTTTGGCTGAGTTGTCTGTTGATAAGTCTGATGGACTTAAGAATACACTGAATAACATGTATAACACAATTTAATAAATTGACTGGTACTGGATTTGTAATAAGCAATCTTGTTAAAAGCACGAGGAAGTTCGGAATTACATTTCTTAAAAATGACAGTATGTGGGAAACAAGGTATACCTCTGGCTAGGTATATAATGTATGTATATTATTCTTGTATTAAACTGACTCGTTATTCGCCAACCCAAGAGGTAAAAATCTAAACAAACAAATCTGGCCTTTTGCAAATGCTTTCTTACTGTCCTGGTAGAACCATAATACAACTCTAGAATGGTTTGACCGGGTTTTTAATACAGCTAATGTAAAGGCACAAAAACACCCATGCACGCACACACACACACGCACGCACACACTACACATACATACAAGTAGTGTCATGCCGATCTGCTGACACCAATTACTGAGCCAGCCTAATGCAATGGAAATCAAATCACGGTTCATTTAGTGGTCTTTTATTATGCCATTATGATTCTCCATACCTCATTAAAAAGATCCTCCTTTCTAGAAGAGACCACTAAGCAATATTTACTTCACAATATGTCCAGGCAATTGAATGTGATCATGTCTGCAACAAATATAGCCGTGTATTAAACATATGTGGCACACATAAAGGATGCACAACAGATCCCAGTTGGGATATATGCTGTTGTATTTGGTGTTTGTCTTTCACCTTAGAATTATGTGGCTGTGTTATTGTGAACAATGAATATGCAAACTCTACATTGTGTGGCTATAAGCAAAGCTGTGAGTAGACGCTGTGACAGACATGTCGCCAAATTCAGTAATAATTCAAACTTACGATAATAAAACATATGAGTGACTTCATGATAGCAGATAGGCAACGCATGTTTAAATTAGTTTATTGCTTAAGGGAAAAAACATACAATAATGTTGCTCTGTAATTGTTTGGACAACAGTAGAATTATATGGCTTCCAACATAAAGGTTGTATCTGGCATGTATGTCTATGTTCTACTTATGATACATTAAAGGAGCATAAGACTGTAGGGTTTTCTATACAGGCATCTAATATCCAGTCAGCCAATCAAATTTGCATTGGCATATTTGACTGCATAGTTAAAGAGTAGCGTCAAGCATCTTCACAACGCACTCTATGTGCCAATGACGACAGAATACCTTTTCTCTTGAGTTGAATGCACAGTTGAATGAGAAAACATTAAGCATGCATGAAAATATCTTATCTTACTTTCTGTTTGTTAAGACCAGTGTTAGGCAAGTTACTCAGGAATAATAATAAGGTACTATTTACTTATTACTTCTTAAAAAAGTAATTATATTACTTTACTTACAGTATTACTGTGTATTAAATGTAATTAGTTACGTTACTAGTTACATTACTATATTACTTTCACCATCACTACCCTGCCTCGTCTCTTCGGGAAAATGACAACCTGTGTAACCACCTCATTTTAGAAATGAACCCTCTTTATTGGAACATTAATTAACCTTAGGAGTCAACAATCAGACGTGCCAAGTGAAAACATTGCAGCCTCTCAAACCAGACGAAATATCGTTCTTGTAACGCAGTAATTGTTTTGGAAAAAGTAATAAGTTACACTACTAGTTACTGGAAAAAGTAACTAGTAACTAGTTATTTCCCAACACTGGTTAAGACATCACATACTGTAACAAATAAATTCTTCACCAGCAGTGTACCTTTTAGCTGTTCATTCAGAAGACAGAAAGAGTCATGTCAAGGTAAGATTATGTGATATGCCAAGTAAACACACGTAAAATTCACCAGTTGATGTTATATCGCATTGTCTTTTTGAAAAGCACTTAAATCCCATGTAAACACAGTAACCTACAATACAAAATATATATATTCTTAAATATATGTGCCATATAAATATTAAACATGTTAAAATATATAAATAACTAGTTATAATTTATTATATAGTTCAATTGTTATAATGTGCCCATGTGAATGCAAGAAGATACTGTGGATACACTGAAACAATAAAACACTACAACTCCCGTCAGTGCCCTGTCTTGTCCACTGTGGCATTGTGGGTAAGCGGAAAAGGCTCAAAAGATCCGCTAAAGCGACAGAGGCACGTTGCAAGTAGAACAGAGGTTTGCAGAACAATACAGATATAAGCTTTTAAAAACAAAATCAAGGTAAATCCAAAATACATTTTTGGTTAAACAATGTTATCTTTCGTTATCCACCACGTGCTGTTCATTTTGTATTTCCAGGCTCATTCGTTCTGTGTTCAAAATGGCTCTGTCGTATGTGCTCACAATGCTAGATGTACCGTGCCGTACTTAAGTTGTCTTGTCTGGTGCGGTTTAGTGATAATACTTACACGTATTAAAGTTCATGTAAGATATAATTATCAAGTACAAACACAGTGTAGCGTCATAACGTAGGGAAAATACGATAAGAACAACATGCATGTGTTTGTTCAAATATCTGGACAAGTAAAGCAGGCTATTTTGGCCTAGCTTACGTCTAAGCTAACGACAACCCTACAGTATTCAGCAACGTATTTGGAAAAATAAGTACCCGTTGTCGGCCTTTGTTATAACAGCAAACATACATCTCGCTATGCACACTTTATGATATGGGGAATATAAGTGATTTATTTACGCGTTTTGTGTTTTACAGTACAGGACAAGTGAAAACCATGTCGATCGGCGTGCCCATCAAGGTCCTGCATGAGGCAGAGGGACATATTGTGACCTGTGAGACCAACACTGGAGAGGTGTATCGCGGCAAACTCATCGAGGCAGAAGATAACATGAACTGCCAGGTGCGTTGTTTGCATGTTATGGTCCGTCTACGTTTGGGACGTGTCTAGACATTAATGTTTTTTAATATACCAGTAAGGCAATAGTAAATGCAAAAATACTTAAAAGCTTTAGTTTGCTGGTGAAACATTTACTGTCTGATAATGTTCTATCATTATAACCTATTTTGAGGTAGTGTGAGTATCATTCCATAACAAATGGGCAGTTAAGTATGAAGTCATTTGTAAATATCCAATAGTATGTTCCTTAATACATTGCTTTCTCATAACAAATGTCCAAATTAATCCTCTTTCTATTACAGATGGCCAACATCACAGTAACTTATCGTGATGGCCGTGTGGCACAGTTGGAGCAGGTGTACATTCGTGGCAGCAAGATCCGTTTCCTTATCTTACCGGACATGCTAAAGAACGCTCCCATGTTAAAGAGCATGAAAAACAAGAACCAGGGCTCAGGAGCGGGTAGAGGCAAGGCAGCCATTCTCAAAGCACAGGGTGAGTGTGTTCAAATAACTCTTGGTTTCTAAAATTGGTGTGTGAATGTTTGTGTGAATGGGTGAATGAGAGGCAAAATACTGTAGCACTTTGGATAAAAGCGCTATATAACAGCAGACCATTTACCATGTTGGCTGATTGCCATTACCAAACAATTTACAATGACTACATTTCAAGGTTAGTGTGGTAGTCTTCGCAGCTTTATCAGAAAGGCAGTACAACTACATTTAAAGAACACAGCTTCTGTGGAAAAAATGTTCTGTACTATCGACTAGTTATGGGAAGATATTGACTTGTTTTGTTGGCGTCATTAATAGTGAAGAAGTTGGGTCTGAAAAATAATCTTTGTTGTTGTTGCCAGTTCATAATAATATACAATTTCAAACAAAAATTTGTAAACTATTGTCTTCTATAGTATTAATAAAATAATTATAGAAATGAACAATATGATTCTAATTCCATATTAACTTTGAACACTCATTTTTGTTGTCTGAACAAGCTGGCTCAGTGCTTTTGTCCTATTCAAAATGATATTGAACGCAGTATCACATTGTGAGATGAACCAATCTTCAAAGTATTAGTCTGAATACAGATACTGTTACATGTGTAACCTACGTTGCCTACATGAAATATAATTTTCACTTTGTTTATCACTTTGGCTGTCCCTTTGTACACACATTGTTCTGGTGGTCAGTCTTTACTTTCATTATAGGTCATGGAAAATCTGATTCTAGTCAGGGCAAAGTGACGGACATTCTGCTTAAATGGTTTTGTGAGAAAGATGCATTAGTGCAATCGTGTAGGGATGATAATTGATTTAAATGGATTGGCACCGCCTCAAGACAAACACTTTTGTAATGAGGTGTTCCAGTCTGACACTCGTGGTGAAGTCAAACTGGAGCTGGAGATCAGGATACATGTTGCATCCCTGATAAATGCATGTTAACATTGTTTGCGTATGGTTCATGTAAGGATTCCCAGTATGGTTTGAGTATTGGAGCTGAATGTGTACATTTGTACTGCTAATATAGAGCGGATTGGAGTCATAAAAGTTTACATGATTTAATGAGAAATTTCTATAAAATGTTTCAAATCATAGCATGATTATCTCAACCTTGTTTGGTGGTACTGAATCATATCCAAACCTATTCCATACCAACACTGGCTTTGTTTTTAGCAAACACCATGTTAGTTGTCCCCACAAACTGTGGTGCCCTTGGTCATGGTTGTAATGCATTACATGTGAATCATTATAGTGAACACCTATGACCAAAGACAAGATCTAACTAGTTATATTTGTCCCACTGGAAGGAACTTGTCCCACTCAAAGATGCAGTTATTTATTTGTCCCACTCAGATTTGCATCACTTTTAATTATACAGTTTATGTATTACAATAATCTTAGTATGTAAATAATACCTGCTATATTATGTGCATGCTAATGATGGGAATTAAATTGGTAATTAACTTTTTTTTTTTTTCTTGTGCAGTGGCTGCAAGAGGCCGGGGCCGTGGAGGAATGGGAAGAGGAAACATCTTCCAGAAGAGGCGATAATTTCTGTATTTGTCTACTTACAATTTTGCATTGTACAGTTCTGTTCTTTTTCTCTTTTGTATCGGTATAGTTTTAAAATGCCTGGTTGGAATTCTTCTTCTTTTTTTTTTACACTAAAATAAACGTGGCCATTAATAATGTGATGTACATTTGCATATATGTCATGATATCCTCTTGATCTCTTCAATGGCTTAAGCTTTCATTACAAATGTGTTGCCCAAGTAAAGCGCGTGTGTGGGTAAAACTCTACATCTTGTATAAATGTGGTTGGTTTCCACAGTAGGTATTTAAAGATTTGTGAAAACTGAGAAAATATCATCTTTACTAGAGTAAAGGTCCCAGTGCAAAATGGTTATGTGCAGACAGACTAATGAAACTTCTTGGTAAAACTAACTAAAACTACTAACCGTATGTGACCGTGAGACTTGAATTTGACTTCCATATCTCTAATGTAACACAACAGAACCCAACAGACATGAGTTAACTTGATTCTTTAGCGCCGACTGCAAAGTTATATTACACCACACGAGGGGGCCAAAATATACTGCACATATTTTAAACAGTGAAAGACCTCAGACCGATACATTGTTTTGTGTGGTTATACTCATTCTATAGTGTGCACTATATGGAGATATTAGTTTGGACAGAGTATCGTCCATATAACATTTCTCAACTCAATTCATCTGAGCACGGGGACTGTTGGACTAGCTGGATTGGTCCATCACTATACTGCCTTCTGCTCCCCAGCGCTCACTTGTCACTACGCTAGCTAGCTCTACTACCCGTACCAGCCCTGCATCCCGGCAAGGAATCTTACTACACTTAACATTTGGAGGCCTAATTGTGATGTCGAGGTATGATTTTCGGCTGTATATTAAGGCTTTTGTTGAAAATAAAACTTGCCGAATGACTTGTATGTTTTAATCATGTTGTTCATTGGCGTGTACCTGCTCGTCAGCCGTGCCACATCTGTCTGGACAGATGATGCATCTGCTAGCCCAATGCTAACTGTCATGCTAGCTACCTCTTCAGTCCAAATGGTGTTATTGGTCTACTTTACGATAACAATAACAGTTAATTTATATCGTATTGCAGACAACACAATGGACCTTGTTTTCTTGATATAGCGGCAATAAGCAACCAAAGCTAAATTTAGTATCGTATGTCAGCAGCATAGCAGAAGTAGTGTTGTGAATCTGTACCGTATCTACGGTGGTATACCGTGCATTACATAACTTGAAGCGTTACTGTATCGCAATGAGATGTAAAAGTAGTGTGAATACATGGGTGTGTGAAGCTGTTGCCTTGTAATCCTTTTTTTTTGCGTGCATGCCTTGAAATATTCATACGGTACATTACACGGAAAAGTTCAGCTACTGGCTGTTTTGTATTTGATCAGTTTAATTTGATGCAGATAGAGTAGGCTATATTGTATAATTAACCTCGTTCCGTGTGCCTTGTAACCTATATAATTAACGATCTGAATGTAAGTTTTCCTTTCCTGATTGTCATAGTATTTGGAAAGCTTAGAGAAAATGATGTTTTCATTTGAAAGAGCTGATCTCTTTCAGGCAGTGCACCAGTGATCACCAGGTCTGTCTGATCTTTAAATTAGGCTGAGAAATACTCTTGCTGTCCAGATGGGGTTCTCAGTTAAATGCTTGTAGCACTGCATGATAATGCTCAGTTTACACTATATTATTGTAAGCTTATTGGTTAAGCTTGTCCTGATGAAGCCTCATGTCCTGATAGCAAAGGTCAAGGCGTGTGACTTTTATTATAAGACAGTCTGACAGTCAGATCTGCCTGGGGCTCAGATCCTACTGCTTATTCTTAAGCAAGCAGGTGAAGTGATCAGACGACTGAGCGGTTTAGGGTGTTATAGCTCTCTGATCTACTTCTAAGAGTTATAGTTTAAAGCTTGCTTTTCCAGCACGTCCTGTTTCAGCTCACAGGTGCTGGTTGCAGAAGGGATTTGGTCTATTGTCTCAAACGGCTGTCTGCAGTTCAATGCTTGGCAATGGCAGGAAGGTTGATATTGTCCACCACCGCTGTTAGGTTTGAGCCCAGAACCATATTTCTATTAGATAACAGTGTTAGCCAAGCTGTCACCCACAAATATATCAATATTAGAATTTAATTTGTCGTTATTGACCTCATAACACAGCCAAGCAAATGATGGATAGATTTTGCGTAGTGGATTTACTGGAGTGGATGTACAACCACTGGCCACATGAGAGTAGGCTACAGCGTGCTAGTCAGAAAGCAAGTCGTAGTCTAAGCCATGCTGCTATCTATGTGACATCAAAGTAGGTCATGCTTGGTACCCTGGCTGCCTTCTCCGGTTATAAAAAGCTTTAGCTGGTGCACTGAGAGTTTCATACAGTTTATAAATGTCGCTATAATACTGAAGCTGTAATATCCCAGTCTACTCTGCATTAGCCTTACTGTTATTCTTAGGGTGTAGTTATTATACTAACACCGTGTTTCGCACAATAGCCTTTGCATCAGAGTCAGGTCTACCTCATCATTGCCCATGGGTGGTTTCCTTCTCACTAACAGCAGAATGAGAGCCTACTAACCAGCAGCAGCTGCTGTATATTTGTGTGTCATGAAGTTGCTGTTCTAGCATCCTAAAACGGTTATTATTACCTAGCCTCATGGCTATTCAGCTGTACAAACGGCGTTTGTTCTGAATAAACTACTGCTGTTTTCTCTCACACAGAAGAGTGGAATTAGATCTTCTGCAAAACTCTTTACTACTTTTAAGGTAGTACTTTGAAGGTAGCCTAAATCATTGGTAAATTATCACTTCTAATCCATACTGTGTATGGGCAAATTGGTATTGGCATGCAAATTATCTATTTTCTATCAGACCAGTAAAATGCCTGTGCTGCACTTAATACTGTATCTCATAACCTAAACAAAAAATGGAAAGGCTTTCAAGAATGAGCAGTCGGTGAATCAATGTTGTATGTGCAAGCAAGGTTATTTCTTTAACTCTAAAAATGAATGCCTTTACTTTTAATATGTGGTCAGCTAGGGCTAGCATCTGACAGGCCTTGAGGGGGAGAATAGTTGGCCTCTCAAAAAGTGAATATAGTCTTCTACAGTAGGGATGCACGATATTTGTAAAATGCAATATCGATATTAATTTAGGAAATTATGGGGATAATGATAATGAGTCCATATACTGCATTGTGCACCCCTATTCTGCAGCACCATTAGGACACTTGACTAGGACAAGATGGTCAGAGGAGTCAGAGAAGTAGAGACTGTAATAATGCACAATCTCTAGGCTATTTGAATTTATAATGTATATGGCTTCTTATGTTTGTACTATAGCTTATGCTTTATCTGTCAACTGAATACTAAGGGGTGGGTTGTGCCATTTCTGCTGTAAATGTGCATGTAGAGGTAATTTGACTAAATAGATCCAAGGCAAAATTACGGTTACATTTACACTGAATACAAATTGTACAAAACTGCAGTGTGTGAATTGGCTGCAACAAGCATTACTCCTACAGAGAGGCAAATCGTTTAGGATTCTGTTTCTTTAAGAGTGGTAGAGACAACCTTGAGTGGGTGTGCATTCCCCACAAAGGGTTTTTATACTCACTTATTCTTACAGCTGCCTTTTGTTTAGATCTACCTATGAAAACCATGTAGGTTGTGTATGAATCTGGTCCTGTAAAATCTTTTGTAATCCATATGAGAAAGCATTTTTAAAACCAGAATTTAACAGAAGGATCTCTCTCTATATAGCTTTCTCCCCCGCTTTGTTTCTCTCACTAACAGTCCTGCCTCCTTACAAATAATATGTATATTAAGGGCATTATATCGCTTAAGGACACTTACTGGGCTTGGGGATGGAAATTTCCATTTTTTAAATGACTAGAATGGTTTTGGCCAGACACTAAATACAGACTGTGCAGCAGGCCAAGCTGTAGAAGCAGAGATAATCTAGGTACTGCTTTTGTAGTCTTTCAGCATCTCTGAAGTGATGTTAGTGATTCCAGACACATTGCAGTTATAATATATCTGGGCTCTGAAAAGAACCAAAGATGTTCTGATTGCCTATAGATGTTACAACTTATTCATGTTTTTCTGTTTTATTTTTACTATAGCCATTTGAAACTGGCGGGTTCCTCTCTGTTTAATTACGTTGTAGCTGAGGAACACATGGCTGTAATTCTGAATAAAGGTATTTTCTTTTTATAACTAGCTTGTTCTGTTTTCCTAAACAGTGAAATCAATTGTTGCCATATATGCCCAATCCCTATTTAATGTAGATAATAGCATCATTTGCAGTACCTTTTCTTTTATTCAGACTTTTACACAGCATTGATTGGGCTTCATTACTTTCAAGGGCTTGCACTGTGTTGTACATATTTGTTATCCAGCCACATCTATAAATTGGAATATGGATGTTTGTTTACTGCTGTCACATGCTATCGTGAAACAGGATCAATCTAGCTGTTGTTTACGTTGGGGGTGGTGGGGAAGGTGGGGGGTGGGACCCAGAACAAAGTGCATTAAGTGTGCACGTCTTAATGCACAATGCGTCTTAAGGAAAGAATCTGGAATTTATAGCCTGGGGTATTTTCATGGAGATGTTGCTATGGTTACACAGGTTTCTGGATATGATTGATGACAGCAATCTGACTTTGAATCCCAGCCCCCTGATTGATTACGTGACATCCATCTTTACTGTGCCACAGGACTGAAGTGTGCGTTCTGTTTATTATTCCACCCTCGCTCATTAATATCACCGCCAGTTTCACCTGCTAATGCAGTGGTTCACCATCAAGACCGTTACGAATGAAAACATAATCAAATTTAGATTAAAAATTAAACCCACCCTCTGATAAGCTAACGGATCAGAAGTGATGAGTATGACTGGGTATTGGCGAGGACCTTGCGATCTGATCACGATACGTGGGTCCATATTATGCATGGGACTATATGAAAAATTCATGTCACGTTATCCTTGCCATAGACATCATTATCGCGATTATTTATTATATTATTATTAAACTCTTAAAATGGCACTAAAACATACTGGAAACACTTTATCTTGAGTGTTATTAAAAACAGTATTTTTTAATGACACAGTATTTCAACATATCCGATTTATCTCTAAGTGGGAGACACAATGGGCAAGCTGAACGTTCAGCCATGGTGGTGATTGACTGGAAAAATGCAGGCTAATAAATCAATTAGTAAAACAATAAAATTGCACTGCACAAGTCAAGCTACACAACTTTTTTCCAGTCACTGGTGAAAATATTTATACTTATGTGAGGATATTCATGATTATCACGATAATGGTTATTATTATTATTATATGCAGTATTTTTATCGTATATCATCTCATCCCTAGTCCCTATACAATTGTATTACGAAACGTGGGTCACGATACGACTGTATCACTATATGTGGGTCAATATACGCTTTTATCACATACAGGGCTCACGTTACATTTGTATCACAATACGTGGGTCACGATACATGGGTCACGATACCATTGTATCACTATACGTGGGTCACTATATGACTGTATCACGATATGATAAAATACATATTGTGGTACATTGCAATACTCTACAATGTACATGAATAATATATCGATGGTTGAGTTATAATCCTTAATGTTGTGTTATCTGTTCCCTGTTCTGTATTGTTTTGTGCTTAAAACATATTAAAAATAGAGCTACGGTAGATGAGGCGATCAAAACAGTTGTAGCAACAACACACACATTGGTTAAAGCTGTCCAATAGTTTCAAAATTATCCAGAGCTAAGAGGTAACAACCGTTGACGCTTTCCAATAGAGCATGACCAGACCTTATTCACTAAGTGAATATCGGGTCTGGTTACACTAAGCCATGTGTGTGTGTCCAATGGGCTTGATGTTTGGCTTTCCCCAGCGACCTCATCCTTTGAGAGTGTCCCTTCTGATGGCGCAGCGTTTGGCAGTGTGTGTGACGAAGAAGAGCCACCGCCGCCATGTTCCCCTGCCACGTGTCTCCCTGGCCCCCCGCTGAGCCACCAGTGCCCTGTGGCAGCCATGCGGCCCAGACGCAGCCCGCCCCGCCCCTGCCAGACCTGCTCTGCAGCTGCCCCGCGCCAACGGAGCCGCCCCTGAGCGGAGCCCTCTCCGGCTCCGCCCCCTCGTTCCCGGGCCCCATGGAGTCCTTCATCGTGGTGACCGAGTACGAGCCCAGCCAGCCGCCCGGGGACAGCGGCGAGGAGGAGGTATTGGAGAACGCCGCAATGAGGGCGGTGTTGAACACAAGCCCCCCTGCATGCCTTTCACTGGCAGGCTGGTGATGCGTCGACCGGGTGCTTTCTTTACTGCGTTTACGGATTTTAGGCCGAGAACGTCCATGGTGATTTCAGGTAGCATTGTCCCACACAAAGCTTTGAGATTTGAACGTAGACCTCCCACATCTGAATAACGGCTTTACAGCTGATTTAGCTAGCAACGATAGCTAGACGAAAACAGAAAAGATAAGGATTATAAGCTAAGATTTTGTAAATAAACAACTCAAAAGCCCACCCCCTCCTCCTCCTTCTCTTCAGCCCATTGACAAGACTGGTGGTCGATGTCTGAGCATTCGTGTGATTGACAGGCGAGGTATTATTTCTGGACCAGTGAAAAGAGAGAGAAATGTCTAAAAGGTACTCATGTAGAGGCAGGGGCGGTCAACCAGAGAAGATATTGTCTCAGATTATTTGACTTGCTGACAGATGTCTGTGGTATATCTAACAAATGTAGCTACAATTATAGCTATAACAATCTATAATGAACCCGCTAAACGTCTGAAAATGCTGGTTTAAAGGGCTTGTTAGTAGGGGTGTAATTCAAAAAGTCTCAATAGTTTTTTTATTAACATTTTCTGTTCAGTGCAATAAGACGTTTAATATTGTAGATGACACTTACTAAACTGAAAACAAACAGTTATTCTGACTCTGCTCTTCCTGGGTGATTCGACACGCTCACTGATTGACTCAGTCACCGTGACAACACGTCTCGGCAGTCCACTGGCTTATGTATATCTGTAAAAGAGAGTGAAATCCTCTACAAAGCTTTAAATGTAGCTATTAAAGTCTAATGAACGATAATTTTCAACACAATAGTGAG
Source organism: Typhlichthys eigenmanni (assembly GCA_027564635.1). Lineage (NCBI taxonomy): Eukaryota > Metazoa > Chordata > Actinopteri > Percopsiformes > Amblyopsidae > Typhlichthys > Typhlichthys eigenmanni. Next base: position 8,427 of record JAODUK010035408.1, on the reverse strand, counting down.
CGATTTAAGTATTAGACCTACAAGGAGGTGTACGGTAGTCTTGGAGACGAACACCCAGACCGCTAGACTATCCTGCCTATTCCCTAATCAAACCAAACAATATTTCTATGCAAATTTGCAATGCAAAGTTCAGTACAATGAAAATAAAACAATACAATTAAAATGCAACAATATAGTAGTCTAAACTAGAGAAAAATAGACTATATAAACATACGTCTCAAGCCACAAAGAAGATTTAAGAATTAAGAGACCACTTCCCGGGTTTTACTGTTTACACATTTGAATGTTTTATTTACATGTGATCTATTTATTTAGTTTTAAATGTATATTATATTTTTTATGTGCAGTGGAGTACGGTATAATACAATAAATACATTTGCACACGTGTGTGTGTGTGTGTGGTGTTGCAGGTAGAGGACATGGACAGCTCCGAGACCCCCGAGCCCGCCTCCTGCTTGGGCCCGCACTGCGACCTGCTGCTGTCCCACGCGTCGGCGGCGGTGCGGCCCGACACCCTGCTGCCTGGCGCCCCGGAGCAGCGCGGGGGAAGGCTGAGCCTGTCGGACAGGAAGCTGTCCCTGCAGGAGCGCTCGTGCACAGCTTCTTTGCCCTGCACCTCCCCGGGCCTCCATGGGCGCTACATCTACCCGTCGCTTCCCTACTCGCCCATCACCTCGCCGCACTCCTCGCCCCGCCTCCCCCGTAGGCCCACCGTGGAGTCCCACCGCGTCTCCATCACCGACCTGCAGGTGGGGCCAGAGGTCACGCCACAGACATTCGTTATACATGCAGTACGAGGTGCTTTCAGAATTGGCGAACGCGGGTGACAAACATGTTTGCTTTGAACTTGAATTTTGAATGTTTTGTGTAAACATGCCAAAAGTATTAGATTTAAACTGGAACCCATCGTACAGCATCCATGTGTGTTGGCCGAGAACTACCTCTTCAGACTGTCTGCTTGTGTTGGCAAATGGAAAGCTGTTTAAATATGCTTGCAAATGTTTTCTATGTTATCCAATTCTGAACACACCTATGGTCTTGGTTAGTAGTGTGTATACTCTCCCATCACATACATGGTGATAGCGTTAGATGAGGTGATAAAATCAGTTGTAGCAACCACGATTGGTTCAACGCTGTCCAATAGCTTCAAAATGAACCAGAGGTCTACGCCCAGTAGGGTTGGGTACCGAACTCGGTACATTTAAGAGTACGGATCAAATTCCATTGGTACTACCGAGTACTGATTGAGATAAAATCAGTCAGTGCTGAAAGTACCGAAACAAAGGTACCGCTAGGTACCGATACGGAATACCGAATACAGGCACCGGTATAGATTCAAATGTGAGTGGTACCAACCCTAAAGCCCAGCAAGTAAGAAAAATACTGCGAACATTTCCCAATGGAGTGGTGCCAGACCATATTCACAAAGTGATATTTGGGTATTGTTGCTTTCCATGAGAATACGCTCCACTCACATTGAGTCAAATAAAATTGTTATTTTGTACTCAATTCCATTATTACCCGTTTACCAGAATATTCTAATCATACAACAACACTATTTAAATAAATAGACAATCTATTTACAGGGGTATTTATATTTCTAAAACAGATATTGATAGAAAACATTATTGTGACCACTTACATGCTATTCAGCTATCCCCATAAATAAGCAATAAGCATAACATGTGCATTTGTCTCCAGCTTCAAAAGCAGCAGCTTTAATACTGCATGCTGGATATCAAGGTAAGTACCTGTGTTCTCCTTAAAAGTAGAAGACAGTCACTACCCCTCTAACCCAGTTGTCTGCAGATGCAGACGCCAGTAGATGTCCTGAATGTTGTCCAGGGACGTTCCCATTCTAAATGGATTTTACAGCTGATTTATGACTCTATGTAAGGTTAGGCGTACACATTGGTTGTCTTGTAAATGAACACTCACATTTCTCACGACAGCGAGACCACACAGTCCGGTAAGACTGTGATCTGACAGGTTTATAGTCGAGAAGCTGCACATTAGCTGAGCTGTGATGTGATTTACTGCAAACCTGGATCTGTCAAGGTTTTGGTGTTACTTCTAAATGTTGACTTGGAAAACAAAAACTGATCGACGTAATGATGACTGGTGTGTTTTGTGTGTGAATGTTTCCCACAGTGACAACACTGAGATTTAATAGATATGATGATATCTCTAGGAATAGTGTTTCCCACAAGAGGTGCTCAGTTATTGGTACCTGTTATTTGAAGGGGGTGGAGCCTCTCTCTTACAATTTCACAATTTACACAATTGTAGATTAGGTAATTGCAGTTAGGCACTTTAGCATTAAGTATACACACACAAACACAAATAAATGTTATTCTGTCTTTCCATCTCTACCTCTCTCTCTCTCTCTCCCCCTCTCACTCTCCCCCTCTCTCTCTCTCTCTCTCTCTCTCTCTCTCTCTCCCAGGACTGCGTGCAGCTCAACCAGTATAAGCTCAAGGATGAGATCGGAAAGGTACCGTGCGATTCCTTCCTTTCTTCCCCGTCTTCTCTCACAGTGCATGTAGCGTGGGCACGTGATTGGGTTGCAGCGTGGGCGGTGACTGTCATGGGTGTCTCCTCCTCTCCTCTCCTCTCCTCTCCTCTCCTCTCCTCTCCTATCCTCTCCTCCACCACCGCCCTGGCCTCATTTCCCCAAACCCTCTATAAACTACCAGGCCATGGGAGAGTTATATGCAGGGATAACAAGCTGGTATAAATAGAGCTCCCATAGGGTTGTGTGAGGCACAGTAGCTCTATCTCTATCACTGTGTGTGTGTGTGTGTGTGTGTGTGGAAATGAAGGAGAGTATTTGCTTGTGTGTGTGTGTGTGTGTGTCTAGCAGAGACAACAGGAGCCTCTCAAGCTTTTGGAGAGGCTCCTGTTATCTGCTCATGTCTGAGGGGAGGATGAACTGTGTGCTGTAGCATCAATCTGTTGTCCCAGCGGGGGCCAGCTTTGTCTCTTCCTCCTCTCCCTCTCTCTCCCCCTCCTCCTCCTCCTCTCTGCCTTGCATTTTGCAATACAAGTGAGGCAGAAAGACACTCGGAGGTGAGAGAGAGAGAGAGAGAGAGAAAGAGAGAGGGGGGGAGAGAGGGGGGGAGAGAGAGAGAGACACTCCTAATTGGGCCCAGGCCTTCTCTTCTTTTCCTATCTTCTGTGAACTTCCTGTGTGGGGGAAGCAGAGGGCTTGATTCAGTTTTCCTAATTAGCCTGAAATCACCAAATGAGTGCAACATGATTTGAATTTCTCTGTTCTTGATGTGAAGCAGCTGGTCAGTATGTTGGTGCTGCGTGTGTGTGTGTTGTGTGTGTGTGCACGTATGTGTGAGAGATTGACACCAACGCCTCACACTGCTGTTTCCTTTAATGCCTGGCAAGGGTGTGTGTTTCCTTGTTACTTACGCCACCATGTGTATTTATGTACACGGTAGTTTTTATTGCTTTGAAATGTGTTATGGTGTTTATATATATATATATATATGTGTGTGTGTGTGTGAGATTGACACCAACGTCTCATACTGCTGTTTCCTTTATTCCCTGACAAGGGCTCCTATGGTGTTGTCAAGCTGGCTTACAATGAAGATGACAACACGTACTATGTGAGACACACACACACACGCACACTCATCCTCCTCTGCCATATCAATTATCACTTGGAGGATCACATGCACACAGTAACGTCATTCCACTCAGCATACATCATACATGTTTCACTTTGAGTTGTTAAAAAATGGCTGCCGTTCATTGTGCAATTAGTACCTTGTAATAAATCATCTCGCTGGTGCTTTCCTGAGCAACAACCACGTCACATTGTTGGTGCTTTGTTAATTCTATGCGAGTGCATGGTAAGCGAGTAGCCGCCCACAACAGATCCTACAAAATTAGCATTGTGGGAAATAAAATAAAATATATTTAGCTTGGTTTATTCAGCCACCTCTTGGCAGACTAATCATATCAGCCTGTGTTGCTCACACCAGTAGGCTGTTTCTTTGTGTGTGTGTTTGTGTTGGTTTTACATTATTACATTAAAGCTCTTTGTTTCACCTGGCCCTCCCTCTCCTCTCCTCTCCTCTCCTCTCCTCTCCTCTCCTCTCCTCTCCTGTCCTCCTGCAGGCCATGAAGGTTCTGTCCAAGAAGAAGCTCATGAGGCAGGCAGGCTTCCCACGTAAGTCCACATGTAGAGCCAGATGGCTGCTGCACGGAGGGATTTTACTGCTACTGCCATACCAGCAAACTGATCACCAATGCCACATCCTTCTGTCTCTCTCCTCTCTCCTCCTCTCCTCTCCTCTCCTCTCACCTCCTCTCCAGGGAGACCTCCACCACGTGGAGCCAAAGCACCAGAGGGCCCCCCCCAGCCCAAAGCACCCCTGGAGCGGGTCTACCAGGAGATTGCCATCCTGAAAAAGCTAGACCATCCTAATGTAGTGAAGCTAGTTGAGGTGAGCCCATTGGAGCAAAATAAGTATATTCAAAAATCAACACGTTCTCATTCCCAAATCGTCAAAAATTGCAACTTGGTCAATGGCCTTTCTCGTCAATTTTCGAAGCGTTAGGAAGCCCTTGGCGTCGTAGGATGAAGACTTCGGTCATTGACTGTTACAGCAAGACTACGGCGTTACCACCACCGGTTTATTTTTATCTAAACGGGCATGCAATTTCAGCACAAGTATTAGCTCCTGGTTGTAGATAAATATACAATCGAGACATGTTGAAATGTATTTACTTGAAATCATAGGCTACAGCCTATACCCAAATATAACTGAAAGTATTTCATTTTATGATTTCAGGTAAATACATTACAATACAGGTCTCGATTGTATATTGATTATTTATATACACATCGTCCGAGCTCTCCCTATATTTTGCACCTCTCTTTTCTCCACTGGTCAACAGAGGAGACCAGCCAAATCACAAATGCCACAGTTTGTAAATAGACTGTAGCAGACAGAAAGCTACATTATTAGTGTGCGTGTGTGTGCATGTTGCTCTGTTCGTTTGGATTCCAGGTCTTGGACGACCCCAGCGAGGACCATCTGTACATGGGTAAGTGTGGCCAGAAAGTAACTACAGCAGTAACAACACATCTATGTATGCACACACACAAACACACGTTAATAATACAAATTATACATTCTATTTAAAAGAACACCTTTCACCCAAGGTCACTATAGAAACACAACTAAATACAATTCACAAAAAACAAACGTGTTTATATATCGTATAGAAAACACACCCTAGTAGACTAACGCTAGACCCATTTAGCAGAAAATATAAGATCTGTTACAATAATTTTATCTTAAACAGTGAGGTCAGCACTAACCTGTCATGTGTTTTCTGTTCCAGTGTTTGAGCTGGTCAAGCAAGGGTGAGTTTTTATCTTTCCTCGCTTGTTGTTGTCAAGCGGTTGAGATTAGCACATAATGGTTGCTAATCAAGCATGCGTTTTCAGGGCTGTGATGGAGGTGCCAACAGATAAAGCCTTCAACGAGAACCAGGCTCGGTTTTACTTCCAGGACCTGCTCAGGGGAATAGAGTTCTGTGAGTTGACGCTCCTTCCTGTAATTCAGAGAGCCCAATTTCCCATCTCAATTATGTATTTGTAATGCTGGTTTCAACCACATGGGTGACGCTGGATACAACTGAGAACTGCTTGTCGCCAAACTGTATTCAAAGAGAGGAAATCAATGTCAGTGCAATTACAGCATTCATTAAAGCATGACACAATAATAACTATGATATAGAAATCATCTTAATCACAACACTCATAAATAATTCCATTATTATAACATACTGCAAAAACAGCACATATACAGCAGTCTAGTTGGGTGCTGCTGAATGTCCTGGTTATTGTCGATTTTCCTGCAGATAATTAACTACTACTGAAATGCATTGGTAATTCCACAATGGAGTCCAATGGGGTCCACTATACTTGTGTGTGTGTGTGTGTACCCACTCTGTGGCCATTCCTCCTGTACTGTATGTATGCAGTGCATTACCAGAAGATCATCCACCGAGACATCAAGCCGTCCAATCTGCTGGTGGGAGAGGACGGCCACATCAAGATAGCTGACTTTGGCGTCAGCAACCAGTTTGAGGGGGCAGACGCCCTCCTGACCAGCACGGTGGGAACGCCAGCCTTCCTCGCCCCAGAGACTCTGTCAGAGACCAGGAAGAACTTCTCCGGCAAGGTGGAGTAGCTACTAGCTAGCTAGCACCCTCTATGGGTAACTTCGAGAAGTGCCAAAAGCGTTCCACTGGGTTTGATTCTCTGCAAAATGTCACAATTTGCATTATAAAGCCTGCTTCAGAGCACTTTGCTGCCTTATCGTTATACGTCTTGCAAAACAACTCTCAGCTACAGTCTTTCAACTATTCTCATTAATATAAAAATCCTCCTCACCAGAGATTAGATGGAGCTCTTTTCAACAAGACAATACCGTCCTTACCCAGAAGACTCCTGCTTCTGCAAGCATCCCATAGTGCCTTTAATATTTCATACAGATTTCAAAGCTAGATGAGAAATAATGACCAAAAAATTAGTTTTTCATCACACAAAGGGTCACGACTCTGTGTGGTTACTACATTCCATATCTTGAGAACAGTTGATGAACACAGTTTGATATTGTGGAGCCTTGCAGTTTTCAACAAAATCCTTTTTCTAAATAAGAATATGTTATGTCCTGATTCTTATATCATGCAGGCTTTGGATGTTTGGGCCATGGGAGTGACACTTTATTGTTTCATCTTTGGAGTGGTGAGTGTATCTTTATCAAAAAGAATACAGAATTTGATCACATTCATGTCAATTCTTTATATAATATAATGACTTCTTTCATTTACAGTGTCCATTTATGGATGACTGCATTCTGAGCCTTCATCAGAAAATTAAGACCCAACCGGTGGAGCTGCCAGAACAGTGAGCACAGCTCCTCTGACATTCCTGTTTGTATTTCAGTGTAGACCAGAGGTCTTTAACAGGGGCTCCGGGACCCTTGGGGGTCCTCAGAGGTACTGCAGGGGGTCCTCCAAATTATTTGTATTATTTATTATTGTTGGCCCAGCAGCTAAATATTTGATACCATATGTGATAGGGGGTCCTTGTGCCGTGTTTCTATCAGCCATGGGGACCTTTGCCCGAAAAACATTGAAGACCTCTGGTGTAGACTACAGTATGTTGCACACATTATATACCTATTTTACCTCTCATTAGGTGTAATCATACCTAAAACTGAATCAGTGTTTAACTTCCAATAGCAATGAAATCCCTAATTTGGAACGAGCACTATCGTGTTTCAGTACACATTGGAGAGCCATCTTTTGACACGTACTCAAAGGCATGTAGATGCGCAGTCACCCTGCGTATGTGGTTGTTGGCACAGGGATCTGTTATATTTGGCACACAAAGACATTACAGTTGGTTATTTTAAAGCATCATTAATGGAGAGTGTAAGGTGGCTGTGACAGCATGTAATTCCAACGTGTGTACTTCAGTGCTTAAAGGCAGGGTCAGTCATTCTTGCTAACTTCTAGCTCAAATCAAAACTTTTAGATTTAGCTTTAGCGTTTACATTTAGCTTGCAATTGCTGACTTTACCGTTAATTTGTAAATGGGCATAGATGAAGGAAAATACAAAGTGAGCAGGCACATTCATACATTTGACACAAGCAAGTTCACTTAGCTCTATTTAAACTGGTGTTAAACTGACAAGCTAAGCCAAGCGCTGGCCATGTGTTTCATGTTTTCCGGACAGTGCTGACATATCGGAGGATCTCAAAGATCTGGTGCTGAAGATGCTGGACAAGGGCCCAGAGAGCAGGATATCCATCCCACAGATTAAGGTCACTTTATAGTCTTCCATTAGTCTTCCATTAAAGTCAGTTTAACTGTGTTTAGATCAGAGTATATATATAGTCATACATATATTTCAGAGCATGTGTGTATGAAATGTGATAGAAACCATATCCCGTACTTTACCTCTCACACTCAGTATATACATGCATATGAAATACGATTACGTCGTTTCATACACATATGAAATGCTTTCACATAATACTGAGATGAGTAGCTGTATATCGAGGGGTGAGAACCACAGCATGGAGTTATTCATTGAAAACCAAAAGACTTAAATACTGAGCATACTAAGCCACTTTGTGTGTCAAAAGGGCGTAACTGCACTTACGCCCATTTGGCATTGAGAAATGTATGTTTGGAAAGCATGTGGTAAGAATTATTTTTATCACATTAGATTATTTCTTTTAAACTGTATGAAATGCTTTGTTCTTATTGTCGTCAGATGGGCCCATGCATTTATATGAAATGGATTAAATGTTAACGTGAATTAAAAAAAGTACTTTTGGCCCTCTTGTAAAGTTGGAGAAATGTCACTTACGCCCCTCTTGTTC
>JAODUK010035397.1:0-15988 GCA_027564635.1 Typhlichthys eigenmanni | reverse complement strand
TTGGCGGTAAGACACCAGCCCGGGGGGCCCGGGCATGCACACCCCCCCCCCCCCCCCCCCACTTCCCCACCCACCCAATCTCACACTGCTATCACGTTGCCAGTCAGCTGTGAATTCAGACTGTTCGAGAAACACCTTGATTTCACACCTGCCTCTGTTGGGTTCCAGCTGTGTAGTATGCGCTGTGAAATTACGGCAGGCTCCCGTCCATATATGTGCCCCCAGTGGCATGCAGTTGTATTTCCCTGGGAACACATCTTTGTGTGTTTGTGTACAAATGTAATGAATTCCATGTGTTTGTGTACACAGGAATTTCAATATTCATATAATAATGCATCCGTTGCGAGCTGTTTCATCCACGGAGGAACGAATTCTGAACTGTCCTTGACCTTTTATTCATATAACGACAGAACATATTGAACACATACTCAAGAGGATCAACAGCAGATGCCAGCGAGACCGCAGACTAAATCACGCTTCACCCACACAGTTTAACCCGGCTACTATGGCAACCATCTTGACCCTTTTGGCCTTTTGAAGAATGGATGACAAGCTACATTTTGCTTAGGTTTCGCGTCTGTCTGGTGTCAGACATTGCACCCGCTTCTTTGTTGGAAACCCATGCGTAGCCATAGCAACTTGGAGACAATAAATAATAGAGATGTTGAACTGGAAGAAAACTGCGAAAAAAGAACAACTACCATCATGCATCTTGACTACTGACCTGAGCAATGAAACGTTCTCAAGGACAACATGATTTTATATTTTCGTGTAACGCCAACTAACTCTTTGACGTCATGGGATGTCAATGACGTCATCATTACGACAAACACAAACACCAACACAAACACAAACATTGAACATACATTTACCAGAAACAAAGGCGTTGAGCAAAAGGCCACTGCACATGTTTTGGCTTTTCTGTTTGCTGCGCCCCCCCAATAAGACAATCGCTATCACATCACAAAGTTGTTTCAGGAAAAAGTACAGCGCCATTGTTCTTTGTAATGATGAATTATGGTAAACAAAGAATCAGCATGGCTTGGGTGCTGTGATTTGTTTTAATAACACAAATCTGATCTTATTGGTAAGAGCTAGAGCTGACAATGTTTGTTAATAAGAGAAACACATCATAGGATTTGGTATTTTCATAGGCTATCTTGACAATAAGAAAATATAACATTACAGCAGACTTAAGTTCAGTAAAACTCACACACACACGCACACTCATGCACACACGCACACTCACGCACACTCACGCACACACGCACACATGCACACACACACACACACACACACACACACCCACACACACACACAAACACGCACACACGCACACACACACACACAAGAACCACTGGATGGAGATTAACTCTATAGGGCCTGGGGCTTCCTGACAACATGGTGGCAGAAGGTCTAGCTGTTGAATGAGATAATAACACAGTAATATAACATGTAAATAGCCTGTTGTGAATTGACAAATCACTTCAGGGAATTACGGCAAACCTCTTCACCACTCATTTCAGTTTCTTAGTTCATTTCCATGAAAGCAATAAATCAAGGAAGTGAATGTGTGAAACCTGCCTTCCATGCCATACATAACCGCCACATTCTTTCACCTATTGTGTGGTTTTGTTTGCAAGGACAAACATTCACACTGACCCTTTCTGGGTTGTGTCAGATAAATAGGTAACCAAAGACTTTTTAAGAGGACCAGAGGTTAATGGCTGTTGAGTTTACACGACCATGATAATGCCTGACTTTCACTCTCAACGGGATCCAACTACGGGGAGACCCCGGGTGACAAAGTTCGTCAACAAAGGGCCTGTCACTCACTCAGTTTCCACGGAGACCACCAAATGGCCAGGGTCACTTTCATTACAGATTCCTCTACTCCCCAAGCTGGTGCACTTAATTGTTGTGTTTGTGCCAGTGCAGTATGCTAGTGCACGGGCAAATTCCCAACACGGCCTCAGTATCAATCACTTTAATGACACGCCGCTCTTCTGTGAGGACAGAATGGGACAGCTTCTCTCCCATTAATTCATCTCTCCACAAACACACACACACACACACACACACACACAAACCACACCATACCACACTCCAACCCTCATCTCGGTTAAGACTGTAGGGCGAGGTTTATGTACCATTTTGAGTCCAGCCATATACTTTTGTTCTGTGCAGTTTGCATGTTTATCTGATCCACTGCAATATAAATGGGCAACTTTTGCCTTAAGGCATCATGTCAGATGATTTCACGATTCAGCGCTTTTTTCATCATCCCCCCTCTTTATGTACATCTCTGTCTCTCTCTCTCTCTCTGTCTCTCCATCTTGGGGGAGTTTAGCATCCGGAGACTAATAAAGTTGGTAAACTCTGGGAGTCTAAAAGCAATTCTATCATCTGGTTAAAGGTCACTGTTTTCCACTGTGGTGTGAAGTTGACACATGCAAGAACAGAGACACGTTTATTTCAACTGCAGCTTTAAAAAAAAAAGTTCCAAAAGCAAGCATGCTAAAAACAACCACAATAAGCCCCATATGAACACCAATGAGACAGAAAAGATACATAATTCAATAACATACAATCAGTGGATAGTCTGTTGTTTTTTGTTTTGTTTGTTTATTATGGTCTGAAAAATCTACACTAAAATATTGCTCTTTATTAAAAAATTACTAAAGTATCATGCCTATAATTATACAGCAGTTATCATTGCTGTATCATTATACTGATGCTTTGAAGGTCTTAAAACAATGATAGCAAGAGAGCTCTTAGCATATACTGTACATCAGTGCCTCAAACGCGGCAGACAGGTTCATTTTCTATACTATATTTTCTATTTTATATACGTCTAACGGTTTACTTGAATTTACAGAACAGTCTAAAGTGTTCAATATAAAGCAGCTTCAATGTTGACTGTAAAGTAAAAGTAAAGTTAGAATCATATTATTAAGCTTTGTTACTGCAAAATCAGTGGGGTGAAGGTCTGAAGTCTGAAGGAAAAAATATGCAAGGAATTATAGCCTATAATGCACACAATGGGATTTTATAGGCCTAATCATATCTGCCTCTAAAATGTTTTGATTTGAAGTGTATCAGTAAATCACTTGTACGCGAATGTAAGCGATTTAAATCCAAAAAACACGTAATTTTTTGCTGGTTTTGGAACAAACGAAATATTGTCCTTGTATCCTTAATCTAGCACCTGTTGTGGTTTAGGCTATATGCCTACAAAACTGTCACTTGGCCCAGATTTAACGGCAAAAATAAATGTATAATAAATGTGAAAAGAGATTGACGCCTTCTATTTTCAGAAAATGAGTTATCACAGGTAAAGGTTTTGAGGGACGTGCGTTGGTCCTCTCTGCCAGCACCACCATGTGGTAAAACGTAGTGGGAACGCATGCTAAACTTCCAAAACTCACCATATTCCTTCAATTACGATTGCGTGTTTATAATCATCAGGAGTAATTCACAATTCGCCAGGGTTTTCATAAAGACAGACATAATCTAACTGAAAAAAATAGTTTTGTTGTTTTTTCAGTGTGAACAAATGATTAATCGATAGCATTTAAGATTCGTGAAACGCATTTGAGTTATTATACAGTAGCTATATGCGCTGCACCTTACCGAGTGAGGTGCCCACCTTCCGTTCATCTAGCAGGGAACGAAGCTGCGAGTCTTGTCCAGTGAAGTGTCAGAATTATCGGAAAAATAAAAGGGTAGGGATGGTAAATAAAATCCTGGTCCCAGTCAACACAGCTCCCGTTAAGTCCTCCTACTCTGTCTGTACAGACACTGCGCTCGCCCGTCCCTGACTCAGCTGAAGTCTGCCCCACACTGAATCGTAATGTTTCCCAGTGACTGCTCCGCACACGGTCTGAAATCGGACACCCGCACTGTCGCGCTGTGCCGCAGACAATGCCTCTATACTCTGGGTGACGCGCGTTTGAAAAGCCAGTGCGAGGTCGGGAACTTTCTCACAACTCAGCCTCTTAATTGAACCCGAGGCTGGCGATGTTGACGAGATTTGTCAAAACGCTACACTCAACTCCCGTGAAGCGCCTTAATTCGCAGGGTGATGACTGCGGAGTGCACCCCCACTTTGTGCGTCCACACCGCTAGCAAGGAGAAACGTGGCAGCGACGCACATCTGCCCTGCAGGTGGAGTGTTGCATTGGAACTCCTTAAAGAAGCAGACGTGAAATTAGTCTGTCTTCATTCAATGCCAAATGAAACTATTGTCAAAATATGCCTCTATGTTTGTGTATAGGTTAGCTATAGACCATTTGTTCATTTTTATGGTGACGTGCAGAATTCAATTACAGGTTTATATTCCTTTAAATGGACACAGCTTGCTGTCAGTCTCCAAAAGCCCCGGCAGTAGCACAGTGTAAGGGGAATGGACAGGGCATGTGCATTCGCTGTATTTCTGACACGTATACCTATATTTAGTAAAGTCAACAAAGGACTGTTAATAGCCCACTCCTTTGCTTGTCAAGAACCTGTCGGTCTAAATTTCACCGTCTCTGTATGCTGCCCACAGCTAATTAATCAAACTGATTTGAATATATATTCAATCAGTTGAATTATTAATGTAAATGCAACTGCCCACACAATGAGTGGTTGTGCGGGGTGCTTTTTATTTGGGGCAGGGTGTGGGGTGAATCTGAGATTTACATTTGAAATGGCCATTAAAATACTCTCTCAACGCGGATCTAGGAAATGTGTGGGTAACGTTTTTCTATTTTCTCTCCACACAGAACGTACGCTTTGCCTTAAATAGTCCCATATCACAACTGCCTTGACAAGGACAATGACAGTTCTTGCAGACAGACGGTTTACAGACATTATCTAGAAAAGCACAAATGCTATAGATCATATTTTATTAACAGAGGAAAATACTTTATTTTACAATAACTGTTAAGATTTGTACAATCTTATTACCTTTACATACAGTATAGGCCTACAGTACTTTGTTTACTAAACTTTACATCACTTTATCTATTTATCAAAGGCTAGCTTTTGTTCTACAGCCAATGCATTTTACATTTACAGTTTGGTCATTTAACAGAGCAGTTCTCAAACCTTTGGACCCACCACATCCATCAAAAGTGGAGCCGTCCATGACTAGATTAAATAATAGTATTAAACCTAGAAGAGAACCACTGGTTCAGCAGCTGCTGTCCAAAGCGGCTTAGAGGCATTTAGGAGCATACAGTAATCACACCTTGCTGAAGGATATACTCACTCAATAGGCACAAACGTGTGTTCCCAGACCATAGCCTCTGCTGCTGCTGCTGCATGTGTTTTGTGGCTTCAGTCTCAGGTGTGGGTTCAAGGAGTTTTTCTACCTCATCTAAAAATGAAAGTGTCATTACCAGCAGTCTGAAACAAGCCATCTGCAAGTGATGGATGACACTGATGCATTATATTGTGATGGGTGGCCATGGGGGTGGACATTCACCTGCACCGACTGTGTTACTCTTTCCTCAATTTAACCAGTGACTGGCATCGCTGGGTTTTGAAGTCAAAGTAATGAAGTGTGGTTGCCAGGCAACCAACGGAATGACTCCAGTAAAGAGGGATCTCCCATTCCTGACCTGGCCGAGATGCTAAGGCTCACAGCAGGGAAAGGGCTGCTTATGTGACTGTTTGTTGTTGCTTCGGACTGGGGGACGTGCACACCTTTGTCATCTCTCGTGCGTTTAGGATTCATATTTTCACGTGTGATGTGTCAATTGCCTTCATGCGCCTCCATAACACGCGTCATTAACATAGATGCGTGCAATCATAGACCTTTTATCTGAAGCAAAACACACTGTGAAGCAAAGGGGGACACGTTATTAATATATTCACGTGCGTCAAATTCCTCTGACGGCATGCATGCCAAGGTGAGAGAGAAAGAGAGGGGTAGCTGTGCGCCAAGGCAATAGTTTGGTGCCAAACCTCATTTTACCACAGCAGAGTCCCCAAATCCCTCTCTCTGTCGAAAAAGCCATCTGTCATGCGCTGCGTCTGCTGTTCTGCAGGGCCCCAGGTCAGCTTATACTTTTGCAGAGACAGCCAGCATCAGTAACTACACAGAGTGCACACTTGCTGATAGAAGTGCATGTCTATCAACACTACAGGAGTCATGTGGTACACATAATATTGCTTTATAGTATATTCTGTATTAATCATGCTATTATTTGTATAATATTTTGTGTTATTCATATTCATTTAAGTATATAATTTTACAATATTATTCAGTCAATCATAATAATCGTTGTAATGATTATAATACCGGTACAATGTGGTCACAAAGGGAAACGTGTGTCTCAAAGGCCTATCGTATTGTTGACCTTGCAGAGTTCTCCCATCGTCCCTATCCCAGGATGGAGACGATTTGTCAGAACCAGACAGAGACCTTGAAAGTAACAAGTATGCCTGCTTCTAGTAGGAAAACAACATTTTGGGGATAACAGCGGGATGACTTTATGTAACCAATAATGTAACAAAAATGATAAGGGTTGTACTTGTAGCCTACTGTAATGCATAATTCAGGGCTAAATGAAATGTACAGTATATTAGAATGTGATTTTCTTTTTGTAACTTTCTGACTTCGCAAACTCACACGGCTTCATTGCTGAGGTTAACTACGATCAATAAAGAAGTCTACAATATATACTTCCAGTTTTCAGTAGCGATGCACATTTTTCACGATTCAAAAAAATGTGAGGTTATCATTTTTGTATTTTATTTTTGATTATTTACTCTTTACAATGTTTTGCACTATGCTATGGAATAACATGGCAGTCACAGCTGCAGTATCATGGTGTTGTTTCCCACTGGCAGGCATATATGCAGCCAGAGATAAGCATGTTTTGTCAAAATGACTTAAAATGACTCATTCAAAAACAAACATTCATTCAAATCGCGAATGAACGCCTACATAGATACTACACACACCCACACACACGCACATGCACGCACGCACGCACGCACGGACACACACACACACGCACACTACCCACGGCCCATACATTGCATATAGCTGACACATGCACTCATAGGTGAGTGAGATAGGAACTTAGTGTCAACGATATAGGTAAATGAGGGCATCATTCATTTTCCTGAATGAGTTAAGCGAGCTGCAGAATAAATTGGGGACAAGGGTAAGGCGAGAAAGAGAGAGAGAGAGAGAGAGAGAGAGAGAGAGAGAGAGAGAGAGAGAGAGATAGTGATAGAGCAAGAAAGGCTATAAGTAAGAAACCCTGCAGTCATCCTTCACTCTGAGTTCTATACCCGCATGGACTCGATGAGGCATCCCGAGGCACAGCCAGCTGCGCAAGGTGTGCGATTCCTCACTTACTCAGCCCGTAAAGCAGCGGTCAAGACCGGAGACCCCGTAGCTCTGGTACAGAGTCCACTCCTGCCGACACGCTTCACCGGAAGAGCGCCGGTAACAAAGACGCCATAACTGTCAGGGGCCTAACAGGAAGGATGTACGTCGGTGAGGTTGGGCTAAAGTGAAGGGTGAAGCGGGGGGGGGGGAAGGGGGGGGCCATATGCCTTGTATATGAGCTATAGTTGTACTCAGCTCAACACAATTACCAGATCATGTTTCAGCCACCAGCTAAAGATCCAACTCTATAGATCCAGGAGAGATGATGCTGATGGTTTTATAGAGGTATCCCTCACACAGACACAGGACTGTTTCATCCGCACTTCATCTTGTTTGGGGTGGGGGTGGGGGTGTCTGTGGGTGGCCTGTCCACATTAGCCTGCTCAGCTACAGTGGGGAAAAGTGTAATGACGGAGTGGGGTTGCAGAGCCGGTCAGTCCTCGAGACAAAAATGAACATCCAGCCAGGTAATGTAATGCAGGAGCAGGAGATCAGCAGGGTCATATTTCTCTCGGTCTGCCCAGATTCTCGCTGGATGTATTTGTCTCCGTCCTCCCCTGTATGGCCTGTGATGGATAGCGAGAAGAATATGGCTGATAGGCTAGTTGGAATTTTCTTTTTTTAATGTCTTCGCTCTCTCTCTCTCTCTCTCTCTCTCTCTCTTTCTCTGTCTGTCTCTTGCTCTCTTTTTTTTTTTTTGGTCAACATTAGCAAAGTGGAAAAGTTAGGGGCCAGAAGGATTGAACTCTATGAAATTCAATCACGCTGACTGAAGGTTCAGAGGCGTTAGGGCTCGGCCTCGTGGGCAGTCTCGAGATCGCTTCAAATTAATTTACGTCACCGCGTATGGGGCTTAAAGCTGGGAGAACAATTATGTTATGTGACTGTCGGCCATGATGTGAACCATTCACAGTAAGGGCATGACGCCGTTTTGAAAGATTTCTCTTTTATATTTTATTCCCCGCCATCAGTTTGAGAGGCCAAAAGCAATTTCAAAAGAAGATACAGTATGCAATAGCTATCCATGGCTAAATGGATAGGAAAATAAAGCCATTTATTCAAGTGCCTGAGGCACTCAAAATACAGTGGAGGCACAATAAGGAAGGTGACCAACTCCAGCGAATTGTAATCTATGGGGAACACCAGTCAATTAAAGAACATAAACAACTTATTTGTTTAGCTGGCATATGCCCTTGTTCATTTTTTATTTAATATTGTATACTGTACAATACATCCTAAACATCCATTGCATATTTTTAGTGAATATCTGTAAATATTCATAGCTTTTCTAGTATATTGTTATTATAATATATTTTACTACTTATTTTGTTATATCTATTTATTATTTTATATAGAGTGAAATTAGGGGGAATCTGACTGTAACATTTTATTATCCTTGTGTAACATGGGCACAGTGGCTGCTCTCATCCTGCATTTTATAAGTCAGCGGAAAGGCAATTTGTTTTCCTCAAAACCATCTTGTGTTTCAGGGTGACTTCCCTGGCACTGTCTATTCCCTATTCTCTCACTGGATCTGATTGCACCGCGTCCGCATTTTCAGAAACCTTTGACGTCGGTAACACGGGCCTCCAGCGAGTATACTCATGTGACGCACATACTGCACAGGAACGCTGCGTGTGGTAAAATCACACACAAAGTTTGAATGCGTGTGAACCAAGAATGTTCCCCAAGCACTCTTCTCAGTACGTCGCACTTCTACACCAAAGCATTTTGAAAGTCATGGTTTTTCTTCCCCCAGGTCCACTGAGGAATAGAGAAATGTGAAAGAAGAAATCAATGTACTTTGTTGGTGTGTGGACTGAGGAACTGCAAAGATTTTACTTGCACGAATGCACAAAAATGCATATTCTCTTGGTAAATGTACCGCGACAGTGTATAAAGGAGTACGTTTCGTATGATTCAAAATAACAATGACTTTAATAAACAACCCCATTAAAGCAAGGCAAATAACCAAAACTGATAACATAGACAGCCTCAAAGAAAGTTGCATTAACTGATAATTATCCTAGTCATTATGGGATATTATCATTTCTTATCACCCCCCAGTAATGGAGTTCCTGTTTCTTCCATAATGAGCCAGTAATATGGAATAGGAATTCATTATAAACAAGAAGCCTTTGCAAATGCACACATCCATCATCTCTATGGGTCTCCTGTAGAGGCTAACTGCAAAGTACTTTTATAAGTCACCCATTCTTCTGGAGAGGGAAGTGCTTTGTTGACAAGCAAATGTATGCTTGGATAATTGTTTTTTGCCACTTGGTGGACAAGTCAATTAATTTCAATTACCGGCCACTTCCAGCTTTGGAAGCTAGAGGTCACAACCTGACCACATGCTGATGGAGGACAGGGGATGCTTAACATTTGGTCAGATATACAGTATCAGAAGTGGTCTAAAGCAGAGTTTTATTAAATGATGGTATTTGAAATTGTAGTTTTACTGTATTAAAAATAATTTTTTGTAATTTGTTAATGCATTTTACATGAATTTATGTTATTTCAAAAAGGTGTTCACAGCTTAGAAACCGTTGGGAAGCATTAGGTTGTAATTACATAAAAAGGTTGAGGACTACATGTATAAAGTAATGGGTTTCAAAGGGCAGGTTCATAAATGTGTATGAATGGGTTGCAAGCTATGAACAACCTCTTACTGTAGTTTACTCTTCATGACAACTGCTGGACTAAAGACAGTGTGTTACTGAGTAGGACATAGGCTACTGTATATGGGTTTAGATTACTCAACTGTCTTCTCACAGCAAAATTGGACGCGTCACAATTGCATTATCAGATAGAAACACCTGGTTGCTTTCTGGAAATGTAGGCCATCTGGCAAAAGATGGTTGTTTTTACTTTGACTTTCAACTTGAATCTTTTTTCTCCCTGAGTCACTTTCCCTCTAAGGCGATGTTTGAGCTGCCTTTTGGACAAGATGAAAGCCTATCTCTGAGCACTTCAGTCAAGGTACGCTGAACAAATTGTCGAAAGAACAGGTAAATGAAAATGCTTCTATGACAGCCTAAATGTAACTGTTCCAAATAGGAAAAAGACCACAAACACTAAATAGTGTAGTACTGGAAAGGTTGCATATTCCCTGTTCCTTCACTATGGAGAGTGGAGTAAAGCAATTTATTTTCATTGAATTGTCTGTTGTTTTTCTTTTTTCTTTTCTTTCTGTAACTAGGTCACTGACCAATCAATGAAAAGGCTTAGTCATCAGTCATATGCTTGGATAATGTTAGCAGACAAGCATGAATCCAATGGATTTCACAGAAGATATCAATAATGTTTTCAGCAGATTTTGTACACTTATTTGAAATTCAGTTTCAAAACTGTGCACATTTTATTCCATTCTCCTGAATGTCACTTAACACATAATGATGCTTGTTCCATATGGAGAGAATTCAGTTAATTTGCCAGTGATTAATGCTGTTTGCTATTTAACGATACTGAGTGTGGGATCGTATCTGGGCCACAAACGTCCCCTTTCTTAAGAGGTTTTTGCAGTTTACAGTCATGTGTGTTGTCTGAAGGGATCCGAAATAATATAATAATTTTTTTATCTGGTGTAATTTATCCAAAAGTTCTGAAAACAATTGTGGAAAACATAATCCCAGATGTGATGTAATTGTTGCAAGTCATCAACATTATTAGTTACTGTACTATATGTACAGGAGAAAGCATTTCACAAGAATTGTTTAACGAATAATCAGAATTTCAAAAATCAATTTTTTGTATATTATATATAAAAGCAAATCAAAATATATAAATATTTTTTATATTTTGATCCCCCCCTTGCCTGTCAAAAATAGAGGACCAATCAAAATAATGCCTTGAAGGCAATCTTTGTTTTTATTAACCACACAGGGGGTATATCAGTGAATATTATAGCTGCTTGCAATATATTTATAGAATCAAATATTAATTTCCCTCCTATCCATTATTAATTTCAGTATTCATCAGATATCTAGGAAAGTCAACACTGCTAATAGAGTGCTTGTAGCAGCAGTGATTCCTGGTTGGTTAATACTGACTCCTGTATTTTAACTTAATACTTGATTAAATCGGCAAGATTCACTTTCATGCCACAAATAGCCCAAGGTTGACTAAGTGTATAAAAGCTTTCTCATAAGTGTTCTTCTTCCAATACTATCCCGTCTGGATAAGAAATGAATGCAAATAAACCACCTGACTTTGATACTTGTTGCACCAAAGGCATAATCTCTTTGTTTCATCCATATATGTATTGCCCTAACAGCAATACATATATGCCCTAACAGCCCCCTTAAATGACTGCTTAATTGTCCACAATCCCTGAACTGTACCCCTATGACTGCCTGCTGTCGCCCTAGGGATTGTGGGATTTGTGTCAACATTTTCTCCCGCTCCGCCATCTCATTGGATTTTTTTACCCTGCTACTCGTCCATAGAGCGTGAAGCATGAGATTGGATTTACAGTGTAATGGAATGAAGCACATTGTTTCTCATCTGTGTGAGGGTGAGCGAGCCGATGAAACTCCCCTACTCGCCTGCCTGCAACGTTGATCAAAACACTCCTGTACAGCAGGGACAGCAAAGTTTGTTGTGCCCCCCCTTCCTCCATCCCGGTGCTTCCTGTTGACTTTGTCTGATCCCCATACCCAGCATATTTAGTTTCCTTGCTGTTGCTATTGATTTGGCGCCCCGTCTAATGTCGGCCTTTTCAGACGGGGCAAGAGTGAAAGAACTGGGTTTCTGTCATTCTATGAAATGTTGGGGTGTAACACCTCCATTGTTGTGCAGGAAACTTCTGGAAAACATTCCCTAACGTGAATAGAAACAGACACAGAAACGTCAAGACGATTAGTTTAGTCAGTTTAGTTTTTTTTTGGCAAAGAGTAGTCTGCAGGTTTCACATTCAGAACAACACAATGTGAAGCAAATCACAGGGATTTTATTGAGCTAGTTTGCTTAGAGATCCAAAGAATGTTATAATTTTTTCTCTCTAATTCCTACATTATCACAACTCTTCACTGTCTTTCCTCTTGGGGATTAGAATACCATTATCAGTTAATTAAATGCTATCTGCCATGCAGTTATAATAACAACACCTTTCAGTCTAAGACAAAACAATAATCTGGTGGCAATACAGCATTACTGCTGCCTTTTCACGCATCTTTGTTTTATTTACGCAGGCAGCGGGGAGGGCAGCTATTTGTTCAGCTTTATCATAATGAGAATGGAAGGTCAGGACAGATGCACTTAAGCAGAATCCCAATGACCTTCGTCGCTGAACTTGCTCAGGCGGTCTTTTGTTCGATTTATGCTCTTGACTTTTCAGTTGCTCTTTATCACTGCCATAACACAGTAGCTAATTACTGCTCACACTCTAGTTGGTGAGTCTATCTTGCTGCATGACACTGCAGTGTGAAAGCTGCATGTGCCACAGACTTAAAGGAATGTAATCATTAGATTTTAAATTAAACAATTCATGCTTTGACAGTACAATATGGCGTGCGGTCATTCATATGTGACATTGTAAGCTACAGATGTGTCTCTCGTGCTCTCTTAATTCCATTAAATTATGTAAACTCTATTATAAATTTTAAAAATACATTACATTTGACCAGTTTGACTGACCATGATTGTCTCCGTCGCTGGTCATAGTCAATATATTCCTTGTGTTCCATGCATACTAGTCTTATTAATAGAGGTTAGACCTATTCATTGTCACTCTCTGCCCTGTTTCCTGGTCTTGTTAGTTCCACCTGTGTCTTAATCACATCTTATGTGTTTCACCTGTTTGTCGGTGTTGTTAGCCAATGGCTCCCCTGTCTTGTCTATTTAAGCCCTTGTGGTTCCTTTCCTCACAGTCCTTTGTCAGTGATTATCAATGTGCTTGCTACCCATGCTCGTGTTTTGTTTTCATTACTACATATTTTCTAAGTTCTGGTACCTACCTGTTGTGTGTTTGGGTTCTCACCACCACTCCCAAGCATTACACTCTTTGAAATGGTTTGAAAGTAAATAGATCAGTTAACGTAAACTGGATCTCTGGAGACCTCCGTTCATAGTTATTGTCACAAAGCTGAAGAATGGAGTGAGGAAATATAAGGTGTAGCACAGACATATTAATTCACCATATGTAGTTGGATGTAGACTCACGAGAATGGCTTATTATCTGACAGTTTGTAAGGTCCGGGTGAGCATTGTTAAATGGGTGTATATTGCACATGCATTCTAAAGGTCCATTCACAAATGAGATTGCATAAGGTGAGGTGGTTGTTTAATGTCAGCATTGCATAGCATACTAATCCTAAACCCAGTGATATCATGTGACCATGGAAGGATATCTTAACCTACATAGTTTCTGGGATTCAGCGATTGTCCATAAAGACCAGAAGTCTTGAAGCATTCACTGAGGAGTTCCTTCAGTTACCTTTAATTATTTTTCTTTTCCCACATTTGAATGGAGATGAAAATGATTGTTATCTCGAGGGATGCAAATGGATAGAAAAAACCTTCACTAAAATACTATCTTTTTTTAATATTGGAAATCCAATGCTGTAGTAGGAAATCAGGTTCATGTGCTTGGTTTTAGAGAGACGCGATAGATTTAAAGGACAGGTGCCAAGGGGGAACTTATCTCAGATTTATGGCAGGATAAAACATTTTTCACCTTACACATACACCGTAAGCAAACATTAATAAGAGAAAAACACTGATTTGGCTTCAAAATCAATTTGGGCATCCTAAACAATAATAATGAATTCACATATTACCAGATGCAAATAAACTGCAGACATGGGTGCTGACGAATCACATCCTCTCATCCCGTCCCATATTATATTATATAGAATCTCACATCAGCATAGTCATAGGCTCAATTTCAAAGGGACTACAAGAGTGGACACATTTTAATTACCCTGGTATTGCACTGATATGGGATGGCATTTGGAAGATACACACACATATATATACACACACATCTAGCAAGACATGGTCCATGGCAATGGCAGTGTTAATAATCTTGGCACATTCCGACTCATTAAAAGTGCATACCAGTTTACCAGCGTACACACACAAACTCATACCAGCATGGCCAGCTGCAATTCTGCGATATACTGCCGTAGCCTTGGCGACAGCAACAGGAATGATCTTGGCAGATAAAGCCGGATTGTGCATAGTCAATGTGAACGCCTTTGACTGCCTGTCATCTTCACTAGAATCACACTACAACTTTGCAAGCGCGTTTCTCTGTGTCTATCTCTCTCTCTCTCTGAAAAGGCTCCAGTTACTCTGCAATGGGCTGGCTTAAATGTAAGGATTCAATTAAAATGTAAATTCATGCTGAGCTGATAAATGAGAACAACAGCCCCCTTTTGCATTCCTTTGGGCGATAGACAGGAAGTGTGTTTCATGCAGAGTCTTGAATTTTGCTGCTTGGCCGAGCAGGCAAAGCAATAAGACGTTGCAGGTAAAGGTTAAATTAGCATAAAGGTCAGAGTTCATTAGCATATAGGCATCATGACATCCAGATATGCCCACTCTGAGCGATTGGTGTTTTGCCCTATGGTCGCTGCTGTTTATTGTACCATAGTGCAGCTTGCTTTCTTTCAAAGCACATATTAGCTCTGAGTACAATAGGTAGACTGTTAAAGACACATGGATAAAGTCAAACAGGACCATCACCTCATATTTAAACGTGTCCAAGCCGAGAGAAATAAGGTTGTATTTTGAGCTCACAAATATCTGTTTTTGTGATACTTTCTAAAAACCACTGCATATCACAACCGATTTACCACATTATACCCTGGTGAAAAATGCAATTCACTGGAACAGTGAACCCAGACAAAGTAATGCCAATGTACATCAGATAAACAACTTTCCTCCATAGCAGTTTTTAGGTGTGTACACTTCAGCGCTCTGAAGTAAATTATTTATTTCTCTTTTAAGGTGATGATCACCAGGGAGGACAGAGGTATGCCTGCTGGGACTGTTTGTAATTTCCACCTTTCTTCATTCAGATTAGGCCACCAGTGGGTATAACTCACAAACTGACATAATTGCTTGGGTTGAAACTTTCCATTTGGGAGATGCTAGGGGATTAAAACTGAAAAAAAAAAAACAAAGAATATTGTCTTCTGAGGCCAACAAATTCATTCTAGAGGAATGTCTTGCACCACAATTGACAATGGAGTCCAAGTTTGTTCACCAAGGTGCTATATAAGATAAGGACCATGACAGGATAAATGTGTTTATATTTGTTTAGTCTCAAATGTTAAAATATTTGAATTAAACAGTGTCATTACCACATCACTGCCATAAAACATACCCTCATGTGCACACTAATCCGTCGTTTGGCTAGTTCAGAGACCTTATCCTGTCATATGAAAATGCTTGCCATCCAGATTACACCTGTTGTGGCTGGTTAAGGTGAGATGGTCAACCCGCTTGTCGCACTTTCAGCTCTGGATGCTTCAGGAAAGCTCCCTCAGAGCTCATGAGATCCTTTATTGGAGCGCTGCAGTATACTGAAGTGTTAAGCAGACTGTGGTGCGTGGGTGTGTGTGTGTGCGCGTGTGGGGGGGGGGGGGGGGG
>JAODUK010035386.1:0-21794 GCA_027564635.1 Typhlichthys eigenmanni | reverse complement strand
TACTATTTCTCCAGCCGTGGTCACGTGGTGTCATAAATGAATGTATTATGAGAGGTATTTATTGAAGTCGGACTAAGCAGGACATCAGTGAAGGCCTAGGTGTTTAATGCACGGCCCGCCACTGTTTTTATGGTATGTGATATATTAAACATATGGTAATTGTCTTTTACAGGCTGCGGCAGAAGCCAAGGCTAAGGACAAGGACAAGCCCAAGGAGGTAAGGCGCTCACACTCCCATCATGCACCTGTGATATACACGTACTGTAGAGTCTACTTTGCTAACTTCCTATTTTGTTTTCCTCCTCCTGTAGAAGCCTCTGGATGATAAGGCAGCTTTGGACCTGATGTCCGCTGACTTCGTTGCTACAGCCACACCCACCCCGACCGTTGCAGACACAACGAAGCTGACAGCCCCTGTTCTGGAAACAGAGCCTCTGAAGGTAACGGAGAAGCTCCACACATCTCCACCAGTACTGTACCACCAACATAAAGGCACACAAAGAAATAGTGACATCATGTAACATCATTCAAACGCATGGACATGGTGTGTGTATATCTGTTGCCTAGTCCTGTATCGTACCACCAGCTTAAATCAAAACAAACTCCCTCAGAAGCTCTGCACCACACATTGAAACGCATTGCGAAGCCAATCGTTTTTTCAGTATGCACAGAGAAGTAAGGTCGTGAAATGTGAGGAGATGTTTGGTGTATTGGCTCACAATTAGCTTGCAAGAGCTGACTATACCTTTAACTACAGAGGGGGGTATTTATACAGTATAGGTTTTAAAATAGTTGCAAAATAATTTAATGCAGACCTTAGACCTAAAACCCTGTGGCATGCAATTACTGTCTTAAACTCTAATCCACATGTACCTCTATTAAAAAACAAATTGCTAACTGATATGTTTCTCTCTTCCAGCCAATGGCAGGCACTGTCTTGGACTCCCTCTCTGGTACCCTACTCGCAGACAAACCTAAAGATGACAAGGCCAAGGTGAAAAGAAACGTGTTGGATTGTAAAAAAATATATATATATATATACAAACAAACATTTTTAAAAAAGTATTTTCTTAAATGGTTAGACTCAAACTGTATGGACTTTCCCCTGGCTATTCATGATCAAAATGGAGAGCACTCTTTTGCGGTGCTTACACATGATAAGCGGCAAAACATATCTGCAATAGCTGTACCATTGTTTTCCTATGGGGAGAGTGTTGACGCCCAACTGTGCGGTACCGCTACCTTTGGCATTGCATATATCCTGAAATTGCCACTTCGCGCTGCGCTCAAAGTTAAAATCATTTCAACTTTTAGTGGTAACCTAGTTACCGTTGGCCTTTCAAAGCGCAACCCAGTGACTAGCCTATGTGACTGACAGAAGTGGCAGTGAAATTACAAACGAATCCTCACTGTGTTTCCAGTTTGAGGGGTTAGTTTAACCTCTGATTGGGTTAACACTCTCATATGGTCATAGTCAGATGTTGACGTGGAGACGACCTGATTGTTCAGACAGTGAAAATAAAAACGATGATTTCATAATACTTTTTATAACGGCACAAATGGCTCACAATCATAATACTGGTTTAACTAAGAGATCCGCTGAAAATAAATAATTATTTTATGCTTATAACATTAGAAAAAAATATATTAAATGTTTAGCATTGCTAGCTAGCAGGAGTCTGTTCTTCAAACTCCGGTAGTGTGTCGACCTCGTTACCTAGAGACACGGTGAATCTGCGCTGCGCTGCTCTCTACGCACCGCACCGCACCTTGCGGTGAGCGGAGCGCTAGTCGCTTATCATGTGAAGGGGCCTTTCTGAGCCATTCTCTCTTCCCTGGGGTCGTCCACCATAACTAAGGTGTCAAATGTGTTACAGGGGAAGAGCAAGTCAAAGTCAAAGTCAAAAGTAAGCACGTCCTGCTGCATGAAGACGCATTTCAAACTGCCCGACAGCGGCCAATTGAATCTGTCCCCTTACATTTAACAGACAAATACAATACACAGGCTTCAGTGGCAGCACGCTTCATGTGATTGGCTCTGGCTACTTTGGCTTATTGCTGTTGTATTGATGTTTTCACTGTATATCTGCTCCTTTTCTGCTACGACCCCATGGGGATACTTAGGCCTACATGCATAGTCTTCTGTATTGCAATGCATCCGCACATTTGCACCAGCCTTGTTAGCGTTCATCCACTCTCCTCCAGTCTCGCTGCCCGCCAACAAGTTTGGCATCGATTGCGCCCTATCCAACTGGTTGGCCGGTACATAATTTATTAAATAATTTATGAACCCAGCATTAGGCAGTTCTTTTATTTATACGCTTTTTTATTCCCATGCAAAAGTTAATACCAATAAGATAATATTGAAAATACATATACCACTGGTGGCCAACTGGATGATGGATGCTAGTAAACATACACCTTAGCATTTGGTCATGGAACGGCAATGCTAACAAGGCTATTACTCAAGCCTACTGTTGCATCATCACCATTTGTCTTTGGGTTTCAGAAATCGCATGCTGAGGACCCATCTCCCGTCGACCAGCTGTCTGGCCAGAGGAGCTCAGATGTTGTCCCGACGTCTACAAAGAAGGGAGGCGAAAGCTAGACCTCTAGGTAGGGTCTGAATCGTGGTGCAGAAGTGACGGCGTAGCAGCGCCGCACTCTTTACACGAGTGGGATGATCTGTTACACTTCCGTTGGTTAACGAGTGAATCTGATCTGTTTTCAGGGCCTCTGTGTCATTCATCTCCCCATGTGGTCACAGGGACGCATTACTGGGGGAGCTGCAATATGGAAGAAGATCATGTTTGTTCTAATTGGAGAATGTATATTGGATGAAAGAATGAAAGAGAAACCTTGGGACACCCATGACACAGGCACGCATAAAAACATACGCATACACGCATACACACACACACACAAACACACAGACACACACCTGTCTGCAATGCCTGTCATGCTCGTAATTGAGGAAATTATTTGAAATGAAGCACAAGGGATGTCTGGATTGACAGAGAGGTTGTGGGAGAGAAGTACTGCTTCAGCAAACAGGCATTGCTTACCAGAGTTGTCTGGTTTGGTTGCGTCTAGCTCACAGGTCCAATTTACCTAAAGATAACACGGCCTGCTATGCTAGCATGGGTACACAATGTGGTGGGTGTATAGGATCGGGATGGCCGTGCAATCTTGATGTACACAGAAAAGCCAGGTTTTCTTTTTGTTTGTGGTTGGATGTCATTAAGACACTAGTGTACAGCTTAGTTTGCTTATATTGATGGCAACACTCAGTTTACAATAAAATGTATAAAAGGATATACAGGATGCGGTGTGCTTGTTTCTGTATCAGTGATTTATGCTAATGCAATTAGCTATTTTTATGTACGCCAAAATATTTCAGGAGAAGGGTTATATATCTGTCTGCCCTGTAGAAAAAACAACATATACTCGTTTCCAAAAGTGCCATTACAGGTGAATCTAGCCTTTGTTTATATACTGTAAGAAAGTTATTTCCTATACAAACCGTACAAGTGTCATGACACTATGGGCAATAATTTGTAATTAAGTAAATAAAATAAGCAAACGTAAGTGCCTCTGAAGTATTTTCTTGAAACAATCATTCAAATGTGGGTTCCAAGATGCAGTAAGAGGTATTTATATATGCAGTATATTACTTTCAAAACATGAAAATACCACTGTTCGTACGCATAGAATTAAAGTACAACTGTGAATATACTAGCATGTTATGTTGAATGACAATGATTTAATTAAATACTGTATGCTATGTTTAAATAAATTAATGAATAAATTCCAAATACACTATATGCCAAAGATACTGTGTGTACTGCAGCTAATGTACATGTACAGTGTTACAACATTGGAAATAAATCTCAAATGAAAGTTTATTTTTTATGCTTTTTGCAAAGTGGTTTATCACTATGCATACAGTAGGTCCAGGAGCCCACTTCCTTTTCGCTCTGAGGGGCTTAACCAAGGTTCTGCACAAGAGTTTGCATAAAAATAGTTTAAAACATTATACAGTACATATAGTTTATGTGCCAAAGCTTGAATGATTGATGCAAATGCAAAGTGGGTTGGATGTGTATAAAAATGTGAAAATATAAATAAAGGTCAAATTTGATTTTCACTGAAATATAGACTCTGTTACTCTCTGTCGTATATGTTATAAAAAATGTTCAGGAGTAAAAATGTAAGTTTATTATAAAAATATTATTTGTTAAAGCAAAATAAATTAATTTGCATTACATTAGTTGCATGGGGGATTATGGATACCACATTTGTAAATGAAAAACAAAAATACATTTTATATAACAATTTTACATAACTTTTTCCCAAAGGGTTTTATTTCCATAATAAATTTTAGAAACGTAAGCAAGCTACACAATCCACATTTATTATATATATTATTTGGAAAATAAATGTAATTAACAATTAACAATGTAACGCTACAATGCAGAAAAATCATTTTGATTGAAGATTAAAGGTTGTTGATACATGGTTGTACTATCCTACTTGAATACATTTTAAGTTAGCTTCAGAACATAATGACCCAGGATTTTGACACATTATACTTCAACAAAATGGAAAGAAAACATACATTTTGGCATGCAGTAGCATTTTAAATTAGAAATCGACATTAAATGCTACACGTCTGTCTGCCATTTTGTTTTCCTGGGGCCAACCTGAAATAACAAAACGCTGATTTTTATTAATCAGAATTTTTTACTTTATAGGATATAACAAAATGGACAAGTGCGCTATTAATATTATTTATATGTCTTTTGTTCAGACACCAAAATAAATACTTGGCAAATGTATAGCAAAATGTGTAACTTACTTTCTTTTATTATGGTGTGGACATCCCCTAGTTCTTGTCCCTAAGCAGATCAATAAAATGTTATCAATAACCAATAATAATACTACTAATTTATGCATGTCAGATAGGAGATTAGCAATGTCTTACGGTTGCAGTAGCCGATTGTGATGATGAGGAGCAATAGAAGCAGGCCACATCCCCCAGCCAGTGAGCCCAACATGACAGGCTTACAAAAGACATTTGCATTCCCTTTCACTAGAAAATAAATGTATTATTCATCACAAGCTTTGCAAACATCTCCAAATCACAATCCAATAAAGTCCACATTAGCTGTGCAATATCATGTTTGCTGCAGTGTTGGATCGTGATATATCACAGGAACAAATTTATTTCAAATATGTGTGTACTTTATACATGTCAAAACATCATACCTTCCCTATTATAAACACATGCTTGGGTGGAAGATACATTCATGGTTGTGTTTGTCGTTGTGAACGGAGGTCTTTTGGTTGTAATTTCAGATGGTGGTGCTAATGCTATAGGGAGAAAAACAAATATAAAGTAATGGAAAATGTTAGAGGTATTAAACACATGACCCTTGTGCCTCAGTTTCATTATAGGTGAAAGATATCTCATGTAGGCCTATATGCTCACCTGCTTCAAGTCTTGTAATTTCACCAAAAACCAAACCATTGTTTGAAAATGTTGCACAGCTATAAGTGCCTCTGTCCCGGGTTTTCAGAAATGATTTAATCTCCACGTAATTACTCGCCAACATCTCGCTATTGAAGTAAGGGTCAAATTCTGTTTTTTTGTTATTCTTGTACCCAATGACTTTCATGCCAGACTTTTCATCCACTCTTAGCAAAATAAAATCTTTTTGTAGTTGTGAACAATGGATCTTCACACTTCCATTCTCTCTAACTTGTTTTAGATTTATGGGTTCAGAAGCAATATCTGAAATGTAAAAATATTAAAATAATCATGATAATTTCAACATTAGTTTTGAATTGTTCTTTTAGCATGTTTTGTAGTTGACAAAGCTGGTATGGCACTGCACTAAATGCTGTTGAATAACTAACATATTTTCATCCTAAGGATTATAACATTAAGAATTTATTCCAAAAAATATATAGAGAACACTTACATTGACAAAAAAGCAAAAATGCAAGTGTCTGAATCTTCTTCTGATCCATTTAAATGTATGAAAAAGTGGAGCTCTCAAACCTCAAAAGTCTTTGTCAAATTCGTAGCTCTCTGTTGAGAGCAAATCCAGTGTGCTACCAAACCACGCCCCACCTTCGTCTCTACATTGTCAAATAGGATGATTGCAGCTGCGTCTCGCCACAAACCCATGCATGAATTGAAGTGAAACCTTATTATAACACTGTGACTTTAGCAGTCTGTTTGGAGCATTTAGCTACACGACCTCATCAATGAGCTAACAGCTTTTTCAATATGCCATGTGGATTAACAAGAAATATTTTACAGTAACCATAATAATAACCATACATATTTTGAGGTATGACGTGAAGAGAACAAATTTAAAGGTAATCTATGGGTGTGACACACACATGTAATGGGTCTATATGTGTCTTCTTATTT
The DNA here is from genome assembly GCA_027564635.1 of Typhlichthys eigenmanni. Taxonomy (NCBI): domain Eukaryota; kingdom Metazoa; phylum Chordata; class Actinopteri; order Percopsiformes; family Amblyopsidae; genus Typhlichthys; species Typhlichthys eigenmanni. Next base: position 15,352 of record JAODUK010035386.1, on the reverse strand, counting down.
TGCTGAAAGTACAGATATACTGCAAATTTGCTGAGGTCAGCAAACTGACTTCAACAAACCGCTTTGTTCAGTCCTAGTCAGCCAAACCATACAGTATATGCTAAACTTACATATAGTTAATTTTATATCTCAAGAGAATTTTTAAAAATCCATTAGAATCCATTAGAATGGTTTGGAGCAGCATATAAAAATTTATATTTTACTAATACTGGAGAAGCCCACCATATGAACTATAAATTGAATAGCACCATTGTCAAAACATAGGCCTTTTTTAAAAGTAGTAACAGGGTGATAGTGTATTTTTCTCTGGAGGCAGAGAGATTAAACAAATACATTCTGCTCATGCGTATTATGTATTATACATACATTGTTATGTTATTTACATGTTACACTCTGTATCTCATAACACTAGATGTTAAGTTGCATAAAGGAACGGGATGTTTGACCAACAGTAGATTGAATAGACACAAAAGTTGGTCTATCAGTCCCACTGATAACCCAACGATGTAAGGTTACGTACCTGAGGTGCATACAGTGAGACACAATGATAAACACTCCTACTTCCTGCACAGTGATGGAAAGTTCACAGATGTTGAAATAGCCTGACTTCTGTTCCTTGGTACTGTATGTGTATTACTGCATGTTGCATGGGTGGGAGGAGAAAGAACGTCTCTTTCTGTGCATTATGTAACCTTATCATTCCAGCTCCTGTATTGATTTGTTCATCTATGTAGTCTTCTGCTTTCCTGCATCTTCTTGTACGATCTGTCAACATGGTGATGGAAATGCTGTGGGTTTGTGTGTGTCATGTATCAGTCAGTCATACAGGGGGATTCTGTTGATGGCCTTTTAGAAGTCAGAGCCTGTCAGATAGCCCACCTATTCTTTCCATGCCACTGCTTCAGGGTTGAGTCACACACACACACACACATGCGCTCGTGAGCGCGCGCTCACACACACACACACACACACACCCACACACACACACACACACACACACACACACACTTCCTAACACCTGCATGGGCTTCCCTGTCTTAGTCACGCATGGGTTGTCCAACACGAAACTGTGTGTGTGCGTGCATGCGTGTGTGTGTGTGTGTGTGTGTGCGCGCGCGCATACACAGTGGGTGACCAGGGGGAAGCCAATGACAAAAAGTGTGTGAGTAACTTGACATTCTAATATGTTGTCATTCTGTCATTCTCAGCAGGAGAAATAACTGGTAGCATTGCTCTTTATTAGCTGTGTCAGGGTCTGTAGGAACAGTGGGATGCACGAACAGTAAGTACGAAACGCTCGGTTTAGATAATTGTAATACGCAGCTTGCATAGAGAGACAGAGATAGAGAGACAGAGAGAGAGAGTGTGTGTGTGTGTGTGTGAGAGAGAGAGAGAGAGAGAGAGAGAGAGGTCCAAAGGTCTGGCCATTACCAAAAACTGTTTACTTCATCTTTACTTTGATGATATACTATATCTGAACATATTTGAACACAACTCAAGATATTTTCTAGTTCTAATGTCAGTGTTTTGATTAATGGAGTTCTAAACTATCATGCTTGATATGTTGTATATTTTATAATGTAAATTATACTTTGCTGACTCCCAGCTAAAATGTGGGTTTGATCCCAACATGCATGTCTAACCCCTGCTCCTTGAATAGGTAACAATACTTATAGCCGCATCTGATATATGATATATCAATTTGAGGTAAATAAAAAGAAATGAAATGCAAATAAAATATTTGAATTTTATTAGTGATAGATTAAAACAAACAGAACTACAAATACTGTATACTGTATGTGTGTGTGGAATGTTTCACTTTTAATATATGTATTTGAATTAGAGCTTTGTGAAATTCTCAAACTAACTGTTAAGCGTTCATATCATATACATTTTGTTAGAATTATCACATGCAAAAATTTGAACATAATATAATGTTATAAATAACACCTATACTTTGCCGGTTACATAACTCACATTGATTCTCAGATCAAATAAAATAACGTGTGATCTTTCTCACATAAGGACTATACTTGCTTTTTTGCAAATTGATTATTTTTCGTTGAAATGTAGTTGTAATGCCTATCAATAAGAACATATCTTTAATAAATGTATTATTAATATGTACTGAGAAGAAGACAATATTTATTTTAAATGTTTGTAATTATAAAGGCTTACATTTGAGTATAAATACTTTTTGTTTTTTGTTTTGTCCTATATTGTTTATGCAAATGATCATCATAATTATCATAGGTGGCATATACTCACACAAAAAATAACAAGAATGTTTATTTTGTAACAAAATAAACATTCATGTAATTTTCTACATGTCAGCTTTATGAGACTTCAGAAGACACACTGTCCATATTAATACACAACAATACAAAATACAGAAGGGAGGCGTACTTGAGTGTGAACAAACTATGTAACATAGATCGCTTCAACAAGACATGATGATTATAATATAATGGTGAGCTCCTTTTATATCAATTACACTGTGATGTTTTTTGCTATATTTTGTTACTGTTAGATAATAGAGGACTTTACTGTCATTTTGGTGTAGATGAAATTCCCCAAGCATTTTTTACAGATCTGCCCCTGTTTGAAAATGGGACCTACACTATAAACTTATTCCACTAGGCCTACATTTTTTAAAGGGATGCACATGACGAATTGTGTAATGTAATGTTTAAAGCATTGAATTGTTGGTATATAATGGTGTTCTTAGAAGTTAGCCCTGATGACTGCAGAGACAAATGAGACAATGCTGAGACAAATATCTTCTCCCCGACAGTCACATGACTTCATAGTTCTTTTTCAAAATGTAAATGCTATGGACTGTATTTATATACCGTAGTGCTTTTCCAACCTCCCAGCAACTTAAAACACTACGGTATAGCCTCACATTCACATGATGAATTGTGTAATGTAATGTTTATAGCATTGAATTGTTGGTATGTAATGTGTTCTTAGAAGTTAGCCCTGTTGACTGCAGGCTCTTCTAACATAATTACAACAAAGTAACGGTAAGACCTTCAGCTAATGATTTTGGATAAAAGTGGCTGCTAAATAATGGACAGTATTTACCGCAAATGTGAAAAGGGTCAGTATTAAATTAAGGGTAGCCTATTTCATTGAGTCTTGCTTTATCTGTTTGTAAAGTACTATAGAAATTGCATTTATATAAATAAAGCAAATCATAATAAAACCAATAAAGAACATTTTAGTTTTTGTAAGCTACATGTATTCTCAACTCAAAGTCATGGCAAACCTGCGTTGTGTGTGCGTCCTCGCTGTGCCTGTGCTGCCGGTGCTTGCGGTGAGCTCTGTGGTTCGCCTGCGGTTGTTTTGTTTCAGAGGCAACATGAGGAGTTCCAAGGTGAACGAACGTCGAGGCAGAGCGATAGCATCTCGGCGCTTCTCATTTTCACTTCTCGCTGCATCACACAGGAAAGGGTCGCACTAAAGAACCACTAAAGACACATTTTCTATACCCTCTTCAATCACACAGGTGTGTGAGAGTACGATAAATACATATAGCTATTACTGTAACGCCATGTTACATGAAGTGTTTTTTTTATTCTTTATTTTATTAGAGCTTCAAAAAAAAAAAAAAATCAGCGGAATGTAATGCTGACAAAGAAGAAAACACCCATTACTCATCTTTTCAATTTCAAACACAGAAACAGTGGAAGCTCCAGCAACCACTCTATTTCTCATCTATCCTTGCCCGCCACGCACCTGCATACAATATTGTTGCAACACATAGGTAATATGCATACACAAATATGAATGTACACACACACACACACGCGCACACGCACACACACATTCTATTTAGTTCCGACCATTGTGCTTACTGCTGATTAAGTTCCTAAAGATGCAATCTTCAATTTGTCTCAGGATTTGCCCTTGTGGTTACATGAAAGTTTTGTTTAGAAAAAGCAAGCCGATGCCCCTCCCTCATCTGGGTGGCTCGCACCTCTCTCTGCTCATCCTCACCCTATAGACCAGCTCCCAGGCTGAGACAATTATCTTCTCCCCGACAGTCACATGACCTCATAGTTCTTTTTCAAAATGTAAATGTTATGGACTGCATTTATATACCATAGCGCTTTTCCAACCTCCCAGCAACTTAAAACACTGTACGGTATAGCCTCACATTCACACACCCATGGTGATGTCAGGCAAGCAAGGCACCATCTATCCAACAGGAGCAGTTTGGATTAGGTGTCTTGCTTAGGGACACTTTGACTCTTGGCCAGGAGATAGCGGGCTTTGAACCACCGACTTCTCAATCACCTGTCACCCTGCAATACCCACCGCACCACTGTTGCCCAGAGAAGTTTAACAATATAGATACTTTGCTATCTATATGGGTAACACCTAGTTACCAAAAATGTAAAATAAATAAAAAATAAATACATATAAACAATAAAAAATACATAAACAAATAAACTATTAAAAATACATAAATATTTTGTCTTATTTCAGCTGAGTACAACCCTGAAAATATGTATGACAAGACACAGTATGACTATCCCTTAACTGCTTAACATAATTAAAAACATTAGTTAATAAGGGCAGTATGGTAAGGTTCATTAACGAAGCTATAGGACGAACTTTGTTTAAATTCATCAATCATTGTCCTCACAAATGTCCGGCTAGTCTGGCTGGTAAGCTTTATATTTTAAGAAAATGTTACATTTTCCCAATATTACAGTTATACAACACATTTATTTGTATTGACATTTTTATTGACTGTTTAGAAGTGAAAGCTTAAAAACGTCGGTCTATACATAAATCAGCCGGAAACGCAGACACATATGTTTGTTTTGCAAGTAAATTTACAACACTATTATCCTTACAAATAGAAGCATATGATACATCAATGTATTGGGAAAGAAGGTACATTCAATGAATATATAAGAGTATAAAGATGTTATCTTCCGCATTAATCAGTCAGGTGCTACATGGACTTCAAGTATAGCACATATAAACATCCATTAAATTAACCACGTATAAAGAAAGATTGAGCTATACACATTATTAATTATACAAACAATTTACACTATGATGAAGTTGGCAAATGCATTTGGCACCAAGAGCATATTGAAACCACTTGGTGGATGATAAATTATCTCCAGGGGTATACAGCCATCTTCATACAAAGCCCCTTCTTGATGAAATATTGAGCTAAAATAAGAATCACAAATTCACAAAGTCAATACATCTAACATTTTTCAAATCTTTTATACACATTCACAGTTAACAGGTAACATATCATATTTTAAATATATTTTATGGTACGTACTTTAAGTCTTTTGTGTTGTGAAGCAGCACGCTTTCAGTTTACCTGCCTTTTCCTTATTAGAAATAACAAACAGGATAAATTACTAAAAACTATAACTAAAAAAGCATGCAAGTCAAATCTTGTTCAGGATTTGTAAAATACAGGTAGTTCACTTACTTCAGAAAGTGATGTCGACACTTTTTGGGTAGCCCTGCAAGTACACAAGTATCCCAACACCATTGTCAGAATAAAAATGTTAAGTAAAATATAAAATATACAGAAAAACTGACTGTCTTAATGAATTTGGAAGGTTTAATGGATAATAACTGTAAATGCCTTGACAGATGTCATGACCTTCTAATATATGTAAAAATAGGGGAAAAGAAATGTGCTTCCAAAAAGAGTGCCTAAACCTTGTAACAATTCAAGGAAAGGGTAGGCCTACTCATAAAAAGAGTTAGGTAGCACATCTTAATTACCAAAGTCGGAAGGAAAAATCAACCAACGTATCTATTTAATTTTCAAAATATACCATTAAAGGGGTACTCCGCTATCACATTACTGGCTTGCCTCAAAGCCACCTCATCGTGCTGGGAACTGCTAGTTCCGGAGGGGCCAGTGTCCAGCTTCCAGAAAACCCCAATGATTAGTTTGTGCACGTTTGTGCACGCAAAAGCAACATTTGTGTTTTAGAAAAATACCAATTTTAAATTTACATGTAAAGCCTGTGAGCGATTCAGCCCACCCCAGTGCGAGACATAAATGAGGACGATAATGTCATCTGTTTACATAGTAAAAACATCAATAAAAACTTAAAACAATGAAGCACAAATTATGTTTTTGTTTGCACAAACGTGCACAGATAATGCCCAAACGAATGTTGACAAGTTAAGAATGATTTTATCATGAAGGCTGAGAACATCGCACCATTGCAAAAAAACAGTTTATTTTCTGTAAAATGGTTTGTGAACAAATGTTTATCTTGCGTGCACAAGCGATACACAAACTAATCAATATACTTGTATTCACATTTGTATCAAATGGGGTGCCAACTTTATGGAGGTTCCTCACGCACCTGAGCTTCTTATTTGGAACTCTTTCACAAAGTGAATTTCTGGGGTCAAGGAATGTCCTTTGAACACATTTTTATCACTTCTTAGTTGCTGTCGCAACAATATACTGTAGCAGGTCGAAAGCTAACTATAGGTTTATATTCCATCAATAAAGAAAAGGGCTGAGTACTCACGGCTGAAGTAGTACAGAGTAGCGATAACCGCTACAGCCAGGAATGCAAGAATCCCAACCAGTGGCCACAAAACCAGGGAGCCGCAGTCATCTGAATTACACACACAGACCAAGTATGGTAAATGGAATACATTTACATAGAGCTTTTCTCACCTTCTGGCCACTCAAAGTGCTGTACAGGTTTACCTCACATTCACCCCATTCACACACACATCCATACATACGATGGTGATGTCAACCATGCAATGCGGGAGCAGTTAAAGTTAGATGTCTATCGCCACTGTGCGACTGCCTCCCTTGTAAAAGTGGTTAATTATTATACAGTACTAATCTTAATTATTCTGGAGCAACCTGGGGTCGGTTGCACTCAGAATTATATTTAAAGAATAGACTGTAACTAAAGGGAAGAGTCATTCTCGAGAATGCTTGATAAGGTCGAGCTCCAATCAAAACAATATTCCTCCGCAGCGCCGCCTCACACATTGAAATGCATTGTGAAGCAAAGCGTTACGGCTTTGTTGTTGTGAGAGGTGTTCGTCACTTTGTTTATGTTCCTATTTACGCAGCCAGGGCTGTGTGGAAGTACCTGATTATTTTTCTCAGCACACACAGAGAACGGTAAGCTAGTGAAACGCGAGGAGTGTATTAGCTTACAATTAGCTTGCAAATAGCTGACTACTCCTTTAAGCACAGCCGGGGCAATCCTAACCCGGACAGTACCAGGCAATTACATTGTAGTACTTTAAACTGCTACGCACTATTCATTGCGAATGCAACTTGTAGAATACAGACAGTAAGCAGATGGCCACACTTCCTCTGACCTCGTTCAGTGCATTTACAATATGGGGCGAGATACAAACACCTGTCACACAATATGTGCATCTGCAGTTCTTAATAAGAAATAGATAGATACAATGTAACATTGAGCCAACGGGCTTGTGTGTGGTTAAGTATTACAATCATATGTTGTGTTATCAGTGACCACATCATAATTTAATTTTAGACATTAAAATCTTACTGTCAGGGTTATTTGTCTTGGATCCTTGACAGACGGTGGCAACAGGTCTTTTCGGTTTAGGGTTAGGCTTTTTTTTAGGAGGCAATGTTGGAGAAGTCTCTGTCACATGAAAGACACAGAGAAATAATGAATGGTATCGAATGTGATGTGCAATGACAATGTCAAGGAAACGTGGAGCCTGACACATTGGAGAGCTATACTATACACAACACAGAATCTATAGTGGATTCAAAGCAATATAAACACACAGTATAGTCGATTAGCCAGTGCTTTTTTTCAAAAGTGAGTTACAGTACAATACATCCATCCATCTTCATCCGCTTATCCAGAGTCGGGCGTGACCCGATGGATGAATATTGTACTGTCGCGCAGTACCGTACAATATAGTAAAATGCCAACATTGGAGTATAAACAAACCTCTAAAGCACAGTAAAACTACAAACACATAACTCCAATTATGGCCCTGAAATACATTTAGTCTATAACATCTATTTTCTTACAAGTTGGATAAATCATAATATAATGCATTTCAAGACAGGAACATATTTAATTGCATGAAGTATTAGATATCCACTATAACGGTGAACTGGATGTTACATGGCCGGATGGAAATTCATCAACCTTCATTTTCCGCAACATGTCAACAGGTTTGTGTGATGCAGATACAATCACTCACACTGACCTATTGGCTGGATGAGAACCCCTGCCATCAAGGTACCGTCCTGTCCAGCGTTCTTTAGGTAACAGGAATAGAACCCTGCATCCTCAGCCGTCACATTGGTGATGCGTAGAGAGAAAGCAGCGCTGCTTCTGTCGGCCTTAAACTTGACTTGATCCACACCATCTCCATACGTTTGACTTATGGCAGTGCTTTTAACTAGGAATTGTATAGTATGGCTGCTGAGCAAACTACGAAACCAATAAGAATTGCTGTGTTTAGAGTCACAACTGATGGCTACTGATTCATGGATGATGGGGTTAAGCATGATGAGATGTTCAGACAGGGAGGCTTGACTGGAATCTGGAAACAATAAAAACAGAAAAGGTTGTTCGAATGGTTTGGGGATGTCAAATATGTCAATTTCAATTATGCAGCCCTTCTGTAATACCTATTGCATTCCATTATGTATGTCAATACATGCCCAAGGCCTGCTTCTACTATAGACATTTTGGCCGTGTGCTATACTGCCTGCTCTCCAACGCAACGGTTGAACAACAGATATATCGTACTGCATGTGGTGGGGACATCTAAAAAGATAACAGTTAATGTTTGGACAAAGATGGAGGGAAAGCATACTGAATACTGTATCTGGTCTGGTATATCCCAATACCAACATAATGCAATGGCACTGTATGCATCAACGATTTTACGCATGCTGATACGGGCTTTCTGGCTGAAACGTCAATGTTTTTTTTATTAAGAAATAAAACTTGTATTAATATATTTTGTTAACTGACAACAAAAGTTGTGGCTTTTCGGTTTTTCCAGGTTTTGAAAAACTATTCATAGACCTTAAAAGCAGAGTGTTTCACAAACATTCACTTTTTCAGTGTTGCAAGAATGGCAATAAAGATTTTTCTGACGAAACACCTAAAAAAGATTCAAGAGATGATCTATGGAACTGGAATTATGAAATAGTACATTACTAGTATTGTAATGTACTATTTCATAATTCCATACATTACAATACTAGTTCTGTATTCATGCAGTGTTTTTGGAAATGTCAGACGGAAAACAAAGCTGTTTTATACAGTAGAACTGCTCCCATATGAGTGAATTACAAAAGGCATGTTTATACATTTGTTCGTCTTACAGAATATCTTTAATCAGTCGACTAAATATGTTTTGAGGGTAAGTATTAATTAAGTAATATAAATAACTAGATTAGTTGTGTTATTTTATTATGTACTAATACTACGGCCTATCCCGCACAACTTTAATAGAGCACGATCCTAATGAACAATACAATTTAAATATCTCATAATATCTCCATGACGCAATGATAGTATGCTTCAATTCCAAAATAGTATTCTACTAAAGGAACATACAGTATATTAACTAGTCTCTAGTTTAGTATATAATCTAGTTAGTAAGTTATCTGTGAGGTTATTTTGAGGGTATGTAGTCAACGCTATCCAGCAAAAGATTATAATCAGGTTATAATGTTATATAATGAAGTTATAGTTTACATGTTACATTACAGTTTCTGCATTTGTTTCATTAAGAGCAAGTGGTAACAGCGTCTAAACAGCATCACATCACAACACATCTGTCCTCAACAATTATCGTGACATGATTATTGTGCGGAGCACAAGACCGGAAGAGCCATGAAGCCATTCGGAGAGCCATCTGCTGGCCTTACCTGCCGTCCATAGTAGGCTGATCATGGTCACCAGTGTCCAAACCAGGGCTTGAGGGGTCATTCTGCTTGGTCGCCCGTGTGTGTGTGTGTGTGTGTGTACGTCTATAGGGAGTGTTAGTAGGGGGTCGTGGTGGTACTTTCTGTTTCCTGCTATCTGTCTGTCAGAGACAGTGGGAGGGCCTGTGCTGACAAGACCCTGAGTCGTCAAGGCAACACCTCTGATGTCACCCAGGGCCTATCAGAGAAGGGTCACACTTCGCCCCAGCAGCCACACACACACACACACACACGCACACACACACACGCACACAAGCACGCACACAAGCACGCACACAAGCACGCACACACACACACACACACACACACACACACACACAAACACATACAGTACACACACGCAAGCACGCACACACACAAACACACGCACGCACACGCACACATACACACACACACACACACACGCAAGCACGCACACGCAGACACATGCACACACAGAGATTTCTGGAAGCATCACTGGTAGATTTAACAGTCACGTGTACCTGGTAACTTGTGTTAAATAATAAAAGTAACAATCCCACAAACAACATCCTCCATGTTTGCAAAGCGGAAGAAAGCGTTAACAGATACATCAGTGGACACGGTCACATGTAACCCCTAGACTAACTAGTACATAGCAGAGCAACATACATGTCATAGCCTATAAAACGGATATGCACCCTCTTCCATGCAGTTGAAATGTAGGTGTCAAATAGCACATTTAGGGCAGTACCAGCACTCTGAAGCACTGCTTCAGGCCAAAATGATGCAATGCTTAATATGGTGATTTGGTATGACAGATACTGTATGCTTTACCCATGCAGCCGGGCGAAAACGGGCATGCAATTAGGCATGTAGGCAGGAATGTAGACGGTGCCGCCATGATGCAGAGGTTTGGTGGGTAGGAAAATAAGTACTTCTATTGGCCCACTATAGAGTAATGATATTCCCGTTCCAGTGAAATTAAATCATTCACTTTCCAATTACTTTTTAAAAACATTTAATTAGAAAAAAAATAGATATGTTTTTCCAATTACATTGTGTCAGTGTATTGCTTGCTTTAATTTAATCCTATATAGCATATTGCTCATGTTATCGATTTAATCTTTTTTTGTCTTTTGGAAAGCACATACTGTATGTGCATGTAATGGCTCCATGGCACTTTCATCTGCAATTCTGGTAAGAAATGTGCTATACAAATAAAGTGTATATTATTAGTATTAGGAACTATGCAAACAAAATGTTTGCCTATATAGGATAATTCTGAATTCTGTTTTTCAACCTATTTTACATATCAGAGAGGGCTCATTAATTAAAAAATTTTTTATTTGATTATACAGTATATCCTCTCAAAAAAGGCACTCCAATTTTAAATTAAACTCATAATATTCAGTTGTCTTGCTCTAGCGAGAGCAGCAGGGTTTGCCTCTTCACTGACACAGCCATTGAAATAAAAGTAAATTCATGACAACTGCTTGCCCACTAAAATAAACAAAAACATAACTTTTAAAATATAATTATATTAGGTTACTTTTACAAACATTAACGTTACGTGCATATTGGCTAAAACATGCTTTCCCATAGGTCTAATAGACAGTTAAGGATTTCCACAGATCAGGCCTATTACCAACACTTTATGTATATGTTGTAATCACACAGACAATAAGACAACCGACAAGACACCGACATATAAATCTATATATTTAAATATTTAACAGCACATTTTTAAAAACCTGGAATGATTTAATGGAAAAAGAAATGCCCGTGCATGTCAAAATGTAATGTTATTCTGCCAACATACAGGCAATTTCTTGTTGACATGTCAGACCCCTGAGATGTGTGGGATGTGTGTGGTACTGTAGTGTTGAGGCTGTATAACAGCCTATAGCGGGGTCTTAAGGGGAGAGGATGTGGGTCCCATACATATTTACTGGGGTCGTGTACTCGAGTCGAGACGAGAAACGACACAAGATAATTCTTTGAAAACAGGAGAGATAGTGGGCTTCAGAGCTGCGCTTTACGTCTCTCTGTGCAGTAAAGCCTTTGTTGGTCTCTCCATAACAAAGCCTCCAGGCAAAAAAGTTGTAATGTCGTTTCATCTTTTATTCAGTCTGGTTAAAGTGTAACACACAGGTATTGCAACACTGGGAGGGGAAAAAATGTAAGAAAATTGTACTACTGCTGCTGTATACAGTGCATAACATATGCGTGTTGCATATACAGGCTTATGTAGGTTTGGGAGTTTGGATTTCAATATAGAATAACTGCCTCTCTATGAATTTAATAGTACCTTGGGATCAGTGGCAAGGCTGCCGAATCAATGTACATACAGTAACAGTATGACCTAACCTGTAATGGAGAGGAATTTAAGTTCACTTGATACCTTCACCTTTCAATTGAAAATAATTTAACTTAGCCTTTAATTTGTTCTCTTTTAACTTGGCTGGGAATATTGTGTAAGATACATATCTTAAAATGACAAACCCCTTGACATGCACAGAAAGTTAATCTTATTCACTTTATTGTCCCCATGGTGAAATGCTTTTAGATGTGTTGCTACAGTATGTTCAATGCATTTGCAAAGACAAAAACACCTACATTCCACAAGAATGAACAGATGTCAAATTAATTTTGAATGACAACCTTGCATCATGTGGCCGTTGTAAGAAAAATGATCCTACACCACACAAACCTTGTCTGAAAAATGACTGGTAAAAGCGTGGCAATATAAGGCTTTAAAATTAGACATTAAATTAAAGAACAAATAAATAAAAGTAACATCAAACATCAGCAATGTAGAACTCAACTACTATTAATTCAACTTCACTATGCATTTTTTCAGCAAGGGTGAAAAGCTGCGTCCTCCTTTCACCTTTTGCACCTGTGTCTGACCCCAAACCCAAAGTACGCACCTCTTCAAAAAACAATGCAGTGCACCAGTACTGCAGAATGTAAGAATATATTAAAGCTAAACTGTGTCATTGTTACACTGTGTTAGCTTACATACACGTACTGTGTTCTAAATGCTATAACATAGCTGACCCTAATTGTCATGTCATTAAACAAAACAGGCAAAAAGACTATGCTTCTAATTTGTTAGCTTAGTTCAGTCATGGTGTTGACAATCTATAGCACCAACCACAGGTTGTCAAATGGAACAGGGTAAATTCAGAAGCACACATGATCTACGAATGGGGGCCTGTCTATTACTGCATAACCTGTCTGAAGGCTGAACTACTGTTTGATGAAATCAAATTTGTCAACAACAATCACATTTGTGTGCCGTATGCGACACCACAGTCCAGATTCTCCAACAATCTGAACTACACATACTAAAGTGCATATGGAAAAGGTTTCATTGCCCTAATCAGTAATGACATTTTGAAAAAGTTCCTGATTGTTGCTTTTCAGTACAGATACAGTATGTTAGCTAACGGAATTCAACATGTTAGTTAGGTAATACCGTGATATTTAATCATAGTGAAGCACATGCTAATGTTAGCTGAGCTCACATACAGTACATACGATTATTACAAGTGTCTGGCTAGCTAGCATGCCTACTGAAACCAACCGTTTCACGCAGCGCCACAGTGTGTGGGCGAACGTTCACATGCCGAGGATGGACTCGTCCCAAAGCTTCTCCTCCTCTGTCCTAGAGTCCTGCTCCTTGGCTTTTGTCTTCTTCTTCTCCTTCCTGTGTTTGACTTTGGGCGACATGGCCTGCTCTCTCTCCCCCTGCTGGCCGACCACCGCGGCCTGCACTTGTCCCTGTGTCTCACCCACCGTCCCCGACGGCTCTCCTGCGTTCACCTCCTCAGCTTGCCTTTCTCCTCCCTCCTCTCCCTGTTCCCTCCAGCAGCCGACCGCCTTCTCCCGTCTCCTCCTGCTGTCGGGATGCCTCTGGCGCCTCCTCCTCCGCCTCTCCTCGGACCGTGACGCGTCCTCTCTTCGCCTCCTCTCCTCCGGCTCTCCGTCTCTTATCGCCTTGGGTCTCTTTCTCCTCCCCCGCTGCTCCTTGCCTGAGTCCTCCTCCGCCCCGCGCGTCTTCCTCTTCCTCTTGGCCCTGCTCCTCCTCCTCCTGTCGTCGCTGTCGCTGCTGCTGCTGCTGCTGCCGGTGGAGGAGGACGAGGAGGAGGACGATGTATAGGAGGAAGAGGAGCTCCACTCCTCGCGACGCCTGCGCCTCGCGACGGGCCGATGCGGGGGGAGCGTCAGGCCTGTGCCTGGGAGGAGATAGGGGGCGGGGGGGTAGGCCCAGCCGTGGGCGGGATGGGCGCGATACGGGGGGCACCAGTCCGACGCCGCTGGGTAGTACGTCTGAGCTGGTTTGGCGGCGATGGGGCCGGGAGGGGGACGAGGCGTAGGCGCACCGCGCTGCACGCTGTCCCAGGGGTTCACACGGGCCTCCTCCGCTCTCTCTCCGGCCTCGTGTACTTGCTCTTCGCCGCTGCCATGACAGTGGGTGTGGCCGGTCTTGGTGGCGATGCCTCGAGCCTTCTGCACCTGGATGTAGTCGGCCAGCTCATCCGTGTACGAGTTGTATGTCTTCTGCTGGGACTTGCACAGGTCGAGGACCTTTTTCTCCCTGGTCAACGTCAAATGAACAGGTGTTACTTTGTGCCAATTGCATTCATATTGCTTTATTCCTAGTTCCAAGACAGAAAGACAGTGTTGGAGATGAATCACTGAGAGTGACTCGGGTACAGCAGTGCGGTATGTTTGCTGGAACTCAATTCCGCTTACTTGATCTGATGTTTGTTGCCCTGCATGTGAGCCTGGTACATCTCTACAGAGTTGAATTTTATACTGCACATATGACAGGTCAAGGAGTTTGCTGCACGGGGGGGTGGGGGGGGGGAATTACAAAACAAACAAGTATATTATGTAGCTTGGAGTAAATACAATACAACTAAATTAAAACATTGTACCATACAAATGTGTTTACCATTCTGAGTTTCCCCTCCCAGCTCTTTAAGCAGCTCTTGTCTGGCTTGGTTCCTCTGGTGCTTACGCCCGTTATAGTGCTGCAGTGCCATTTGGGGGTTGTTGAAGGAGGCAGGACACAGAGCACAGTATTTGTCCGGGTCCAACTGCACCTTCATGCTTGTGTTGGGGGTGGCTGCTAGGTGCTGGGGCTCCATGCCACCCTCTAAGGCTGGCTTATGACCCTCAGTAGTAGAGGCTAGGCCTGACGGAGACGGCCTGTCAGCGTCCGCCGTTACAACATCTATAAAAGTGCAAAACATGTATACTATTTCTGAATGTCGCACTAAGCTTGTTTAATCATTTACATATCAATATACAGTATACACTATCTCATAAAAGTGAGTACACCCCTCACATATTTGCAAATATGTGAGCATATATTTTCATGTGACAACAATGAAGAAATTACAC
>JAODUK010035375.1:5000-21796 GCA_027564635.1 Typhlichthys eigenmanni | reverse complement strand
AAGTGATAATCGATTAATCGAAAAAATAATCGATAGATTAATCGACAAAAAAAATAATCGTTTGGTACAGCACTAATACCAAGACACAAGACATACGCTGCTGTAGATATCTTGGGAAACATTTCAACTGCTATCTGCTGTTGCGAAGCTCATTTAAAAAACCTGTTGTAGCTGTGTGTGCATTCATGTGATTGACAGGCAAGGTAGATTCCACAAATAAGTTAAGGAAAAGAGGCCATGATTGGTCAGAAATCTCTGTGTAGCCGGCAAAATGTAAATCAACTTATATCAACTTATATCTCAGAGGAAATGGCTCAAAACATATCCAGATCCATGGGGCACCTGTGGCCACGGGACAGGAATAAGCCGTGTCATATTGGAGGATTTTGTGGCCAAGAAATCTTATTACTTCCGCCAGGAGGAACTCCAGACATTCCACCGCCAGCCTTGGGTCCTCCTAATAGCTCCACAAGTCTGACTCTCTGTTGCTAGACTTTTTGTCCAAACAGCGTGTAACTAGTCAAGTCATTCACGCTGAGCTTGACTCTGTCTGACTGAACCCACACTCTTGCTCTGTCAGGGGCGGGCCAGACCACTGGAGTTGGGGAAGGGTGGGGAGGAGTGCCTTGGCCTCCAGGCCTTGGACATCTGTGAAAACATCACGGCTGACTGCCTGTGAGGGGCCCAGTCTTGGCCCTAGACATGGATATAAAGGACCTCATGTTGGGAGCCAGTGTAGAGAGTTACATCAGAGGCCCCCTCGACTAGTCCAGACCACCTGCTGCTTAAGGCACACCAGCACCCCCACGTAAACAAGCAGCGATAGTCTAATGGCTCGGGGGTCAAGAGCACGGCACACTGTAGAGTGTAAGTATGCATGCTTGTAGGAATGTTCCAGCAGGAACACTGCAGAGATGGAAACTGCACACAGACACACATGCACACATTATACTAACCATTTGTGGCCTCTCGCTCTGCGCCTGAAATATCACAAAACATTAACATTGCTTTGCCTTAACATTGACAGATGTACACTATAGTCTACCTCAGGCAAAATTAAACCTCACACTTAAACCACCTGGCACAGTGCAAATTATTCTGGGCCAGAAAACCAGCAGAATCTGTAAGGAAGCCAAAACGTGTAACCAATCGGCATGTTGGGATCTGGCCACACAATGCTCAACAGGTAAATGAATAGAGATGAACCTACATGGAGCTGCATTATGGCTTTCTTAATAAGAGCTGTCAGAGGAAAACATCGTAACTCCGGAATTGAAATGTGTGCTCTTACAGGAAAAAGGAATGGTGAGAGACAATATACTAGCCGTTAAAGACAGGAGATGGATAGACACACGAGTTGAGAAAAATACAAATAGATGGGAAAGGAAGAGAGAGTGTGGGATAGTTCATGGGATAGTTCATTCTGGCATATTTAAAGCAACAGTACTTCATTTGGATGCTGTGAGTCAAAAGAACATTTTATTTTTCCTTGTATGTACCTGCAGTTGATCTCTGTGCCCAGAGTGGTTGGCAGTGGAAATGTCCCTGGCAACACACTGAAAGCCTGAACAGACCAGTCCATTTTATATGTGTAGAACATTTGTATGGCATGTTAACACTATTTTACAGTAAAGAATGAGGCTACTGCAGCTTTTGCTTTGCACCAGGAAGGTTTGGGCACAAATAGTACATTTTAGAATGAATTAAAATGGGAGTTATTTTACAAAGATACTTTATAGTAAAGAGATTATTATTTAGCATACTGTGTTCTGTTTAGTTATGACTATGAGTTTACAGTAACTTCCCTATATTATCATGTGACAAAAACATATTAGAGTTAAATGAAAAAAATGAAAAAACATTTCAGATTATATGTAAATATTTTGATTACAATGTAAAATAATTAGGCATACAGTACATACAGTATAAAGTAAGTTACATAATATTCTATTAATCTGAGAACATTGCAGTGCTCAAACCTTTTGACCCGGGACGCCCCAGACAAGTGTGGGTCCTGGATCACAGAGAGGGGTTACAAGCAATGAACCACCTCTAACACAATTTCTTTAAAGATCATTGACTTCTCTGGTGGTGTCCCATCAGGTAGAGAAGTGGTGGTCTGGGGCAATCAGGCTCATGCTCCAGACTGCCCAAGGCTTACCAAGGCCATGCACCTTAGTGTACTCCAACTGGAATGTTGACAAGTAAACACTCTAACAGGGGAAGTTACCACTGAGACACATTACTAAGCAGGTTTATTACACTTTAAATTCGGCCTGGTCCTCTTCAGCATCTGGACCTTGTTACCATGGAGCCAAATCAAATGTTAACATTTGATACACTGCCCGCGCCCACCTCCCCCTTCCACCCCCAGCCCCTAGCCCCCATGTGAAGAACAAATAGCTAAAACGTTGCATGAAACAACATTGCATATAGGACACATTCTTTTTGTGACTCTTGAAAAGATCAGCCGCGAGCGGCCCTTAGATGTGCATTTTAAGGTTCTGTTGACAACATTAATGTATGGAGGAATGTTTCTAGCTACCGTATATCTCAGCAGGATGCACCCCACCTTCCTGGACCTTGCCCATGCACAACCGTGATAAGAATGTCCTTTGAAGGCTTTGACAACCAACCATACAGATAAGCACCACACCGGGGCATATGAGATGGCTACAGCTAGACCTGTTGGGACTGAACAATGTGGACAACAGAGTGTGAGCAGCTGCAGAAGGAGGGGTAGAAAAGTTTGACACCCGACAATCACTGTATGAGGAAGAGTAGAGAGGAATGCAAGCTAAAACCTCCCGTTCAAAAGAATAGATAGAGGGACAGAGGTACCATTAGTTTGCTAGGACCAGAAATATTGTTCTTGTAACTAAGTAATGCAACGTTACTTAGTTACTTAGATTAATAATTGTAATATTATTACTGTTTTGAAAAAATAAATTAGTTACACTACTAGTTACTGAAAAAAGTTATATTACAGTAACTAGTTACTGTAATAATATTTGTCAAACGAGTTACTAGTTACTAGTAACTAGTTACTGCCAACACTGGTTACATGATTTAGATTACAAATAGGCCTATTCTTTCAGCTATTTTCAGCTTCAGCAGCTTTAGTTCAATATCATCACAGATTTTCATGTTGACTATTTTGCTAAATCATTTACTGCCATTCACAAGATGGCCTAGTCAAGATTATCCCACAATGTGAAAGATGTTGGTTTGAGCCCAGGAAACAGTACATTTAATTGAAGTACTCATTGGCATGCCACTGACGTTGCTCAAAACGTTTATCTATTTGCTCTAATAAATTGTTTTATGCAAATGATGCCTGTTCAATTTATCTGTGAACCAAAACTTTAAGTTTTGTTCGCTAGCTGCCTTCCACCTGCTCCTCATGCTTTCTGACAACATACGTAGTCAAGGTGGTTTGCTACAGAGTTTAGCCAAAACAAAGTCCTTGGTCATGTCATGGTGATGGACATGTGCCCATCATGAGGTATCACTGATTTCACTGTGGGATGGAACCCTGCTTTGTGATGGATCCCTGCCCTGAAAAATGTCCATGACAATCTGTTTCTGACAGTAACCTAGCAACTGATTCAGGCCTTCACTGAAGGAAAACGTTCCACTATTATTTATTACAGTAAAGGCTGTTTACTGTAGGAATGGCTTACCATCAAATGAAGCAAGTGAGCGTGGCAGCTATAGGTCTGGCTTCCCATGTGTGCTTGGTAAAAGGAGGACAGCCTATGAGAAATAAGTAATTTGACCAAGAGACTAAAGACAGGCAGTGCACCTCATAAACAAAGGTATTCGTGAGGAAGGGTTGCAAATCAAAAAGGTTGTTTTGCTACAATCAGCATTTTCCACATACAAGTCAGACATTAGAGTCTGAGTTAGTTATATGCTACCACAGGTTTTAAGGGGTCAAAGACAACAACTAGTGCAAATGGTCGTGTTACGTCTGGTACTACGCCAACAAGTGCTGGCGGGCACAGGTAATCTTGGCAAGGGTTCCATTTTGTAATTGAGAATTAATATCCCCATGACAATACATTAAAATTTAACCCCAAAGGCACCTGCATCTACATTGTTAAAGAGGAACACACATGTGGAAATGTGTTTTATATGTGAGTATACGCCCACAGAGAAAGTGTGTGTGTGTGTGTGTGTGAGAAAGAGAGAGAGAGAGAGAGAGAGAGAGAGAGAGAGAGAGAGCGAGAGAGAGAGAGAGAGAGAGAGAGAGAGTTAGTATGGTTACTCAGAATTTCAGTGATTGGAACAGCCAAGACCTGGAAGCATGGTTACTTTAAAGTGGTCTTGCAGTACAGGTATAAATGACTTCATGCACTGGCCCTGAATATGAAGTACACTACCAGCTCTGGTAAAACAAGAACAGATGTAAGACTTTATTGTATGAAATAAAACCTTGATGCAGCAATATGCTGTGTAGCTGTGTTTTGTAATTTTTAAATTGTATAAGCCAATATACAGAGTTGTTGGGTTAAAAAGATAAACTAATGTCAAATAAAATTAATATAAGATGGCTTTCCACATGATATCATCACAGTACAAGAACTTTGTCTTGGAAATTATCCAAAAATAAAACAAAGCAAGGGCCTAGCTCTAATCCCAACCATACCACGCACAGCATCAACACAAAAATATGAGACACATTCTGTCATGTTGGTAAAAGATATTCAATCACACGCGCATGCAAGCCTCAAACCTCAGCCGGAGTATCAAAACTATATTAAGCGGTCTATTGGTTTGATACAAGTGTTTTTAACTCTACAGTGCATACAGTATGTGCTGTTGGGTTTAGTGTGGTGGTGAGGCCTATTGGGTGGCCCCATAATGACAGTTAGAAACTGAATCAGCAGTGCTCACCACCAAACTGCCTCAGAATTCAGTGTCAGGTGCTCAGCTTAGTATGCCCAGACTTAATGCTGTACTTGATCCTTTCTCCACAAGACACGTCTATTTTCAACACCCTTCTATCTTCAGCAGAGCCAATAAAACAATGTGAGACCATCAGGCCTGCCAGCCATGTATGGCTTCAGCAGTGATGATTCAGACATAAGCTGGAAAGTGAATGAGTGCAATTGTCTGTCGTGATCAAGCTATACAAGCGGTAATGTTATGGTCCGTGTACTTACAATGTACCAAACCTTTCCTTAAATGAATGATATCTCGCACTGACAGAAGTGTGTATGCTGTGAACCATGTTTTGAACAGATCAGTTACATTAATCCAAATAATCTTTAGGTGTACTGTATATACAGACTGCAGCACTTAACATTTTCCCTTGCTACAGATCAGCAGATGTGAACACACAAACAAATGCCTGAATTGAAACACTTCAGGCCTGAGTCAATGGAAAAACTGTGTGGTTTCCTCCTTCGCACAACTTCTGCAGCCATTTTTGAATATCTTCCCAAATAAAAGCACAAAAATACACACATACATTACAAGAATAATATTGCTGGGTGTACTGGTTCGAGACCAACAGAAATAAAGCCAGTGTGACAAATACACCATGGCTCGGTCTGAAAGTGGATAGCTAGCGAACCTACAGCAGAACATAGTAAATCCACTTCCATTTTGGCCTTCTGTCTTTTGTTCCAACAACAGGAAATGCTGACGTTGACTTTGGCCGCTTCATATAGCCGTAAGACTTTCATTGTTAATGTGAGAGCAGGGCTGAAGCAGAAATAGCACTGCTTCAGCCTGTCTTGTCTTACAGTGTGAGAGCTGAACGAAAGTTTAATCCAAGCACTTTGCTATCTTGGGTGTTATTTTTGTGACAGGCCAAAACCTGCTGAGAAAAAAGGCTCCTGGAACATTCATCATGCAGGCAGAGACGTCCTATCACATGATAGATTGTGGGCTGTCCTTCACATTCTGTAGCTTGAAGCCATTAGATGTCTTGGTGAGGTGTCTAGGCCAACCTCAGTCAAACCATTATAACTAACCACATCGACTGACAGACACCCAACTGGCAACTTCAGACAGCCTTCAGCCAGGTTTAAGAGCTTGGGTCCATATGTAGTGACATGTCAAGGGCAGTAGTATAGTGGTTATCGCAGTAGGGTTACTGTACAGCCAAAGGATTACGCGATCCATGACATGTCTGGCTTACCAGTAAGCCTACATGAGCAAAGTGCCTATGCTCCCGGTAGAACGACGTCTCAAGAGGACGTAACAAAACCGGCGTCAGAGCCGGAACGTGCTGCGCAAGAACCCGGTGGAATCCCACCGTCTCATGCCACGTCTCATGTCCACTGTTCCCCCAAGCCCACCTCCCGGACATGCAGTATGCGTGCTATGGGCTATTCACGCTCTATATTATTTTCAAAGGGAGAAATTAATTAAAAGAACTGTATAACAAGTGACACATGCCTGCCTATACTGAAGGTACATTTTATTATTGACATTTTAATCGGTATTTTAAACGTGTCCGGTCGGGCTAATATAACCATCTGCACTTATGGGTGAACAGGGGCTCATACAGGTGACCTGCAGTTGACCTCAGCTAGCTAACCCCCATACACACACACACACACACACACACGCACACACACGCACACACACACACACACACACACACACACAGTAATCTCTCCAGCAGAGTTTTTCACTGTCCCCCCACCAGAACACGAAGACACAGCAGTGGTCACGGCTACACTGACACACCATTCCAACCAATCACAAACAAGAACAAAAGCTTTCAGGTTTGGTTACAGATGGACCATTACAGTATATACAGTATGCTGTATATACTACACATATATAATGTATCATATTTTATTATATTTTTATCTTTAGATATTTTCATTTCCTCATTGCTGGTTTTCATCATTTTCTTTATCAAGTTGACTCTTTCCTCTCTCCACCAGCTTTCTGCTGACCTCCAACACGCTCTCTGCTTTCTGCTGACCTCTCTCTCAGACCCTCTCGCAGTCTTTCATCAGAATGATGGAATACAAACTGCATGCAGGAGCACACGAGGTATTAGTATTAGTGCTGCTGCTATTAGCAAACACTCTGAAAGCAGTTAGAAAGTCCTTGTAAATTAAAACCACTTGCTGACTGGTCCCAAAAATTCATCTGACAAAGAATGCCACTCCTCAGCCAAAAAAATAAAGTCTGTTCATAAATGACAGCCCCCCCCCCTCCCCTCCCCAATTCATAAAAAAAAGAAAAGAAAAAAAGAGCAAAGCATCCAGGGAAAAAAACACAGCAGTTGAGCAATGGCCGTAAATATTTTAATCAATGGTCAGCGTTAACAGCCACTTTCTTGTGTCTTCCTCTATAACCACCTGTGTCTAAATAAACCTTGATCAGTTATTGAGTTGAGTTCAGAGCCAACATGTTAGATGTGTTGTATAACACGTATAATACATCATCATAGCTGGTTTGGCTGTTTGAACAAATTACCTGTAAAATAAAATAGGAAAACACATTCATCCATCAAAGCAAGGCATTGTACATATCCTTCTATTTACAGCAGATGTAGTAGAGGCCCCTCCTCATAGAGCAATGGAGTTGCCCATTCATCAAGTAGAGGTTGTATTTTACTGTATTAAGGGGGTACCTTTAACTCTGATTTATTTTGCTTCCCCACCCTTCCTGTCCTTGAGGAGCTGCTGACACAACGAAACCAAGACATGGATCTCAAACCCCACAACTGCATAAACCCCATAATCTGCTCCGCGCTGATAAAATGTCTGTTTTTCCTGTATATATCTCAGTCTCTTTCTCTCCCCCATCCCCCATGTTCTCTGGCTCCAGGTCTCTCTTTCAGCCTCTGTCTTTCTGTTGAGCCCACGCGGTATTGGTGTGCACTGAATAAACGTACAGTATAGGCACAGGAAATAGCTCAGCAATAGCTCAGGTTTGGACATAATCTCAGTGGGATACAACATCTCTTGGCGAGCATATGCTGAACTCAGTCAACAATCCAATTCATCTCCTTACTTTCCCCTCAGTGAACGGCTATTAGTGTAAGAGCATTGTTTATTTTGTCTGTTTGTGTGGGTCTACTGTAACCTGAGGAGTCCTTGTTCAAATCCCTGGCGGCGTAAAGAAAACACACCGCACAGACGAGCACACTGCCACACACCATGAATGAATGTTGCACAAGACCCTCCCCTCCCCTGCCACTGGGCCAGCAGGGTGTTGGGTGAGAGTGTGGAGGTGTGTGTACATGTATGAGGTGATGCTGGGGGTGACACAATGGGAACACAATGGGGGAAATCGTAATGTCTCAGTGCACATACCGAAACATCTAGTTAATGTTAAAGGCCCCACTTATTTACCATTTCCATTTGGATTCCATTGGGGGCAGACTAGTCTAGTGGGTTAGGTGTTGGCCTTCCAGCCAGAAGGTCATTCTTACCCTTCCATCTAAACATCCTGATTCAGCTGGTGTTGTATTGGCAATGGATAACTAACGTAAAATGACTGAAAAAGTAGGTGTAACAACATACTACAATATATGATCAGCACAGTATACCTTCATATCGCTTGGCTCATCTTCTCACTCTCTGTCCACACAATCCATCCACCACCGCTCAAGCTTGGAGAAGGCTCAGAGCAGTATGTTGCCATTGGTTACAAAAGCGCCTATTCATTATTGTTGTTCCTGTTATACCCGGATGGTGATAAAGACATAACGGCTTGAATATTACCTACATTGAAGCATTGTAAATGTTCTTTTCTTTTCTTCCAATTTGCCAAATTTCAATGCAGAAAATGTGTTAAAATGTACAAAAAAAACATTAAGCACTGATATTGTGCTGTTTTCATTAAATGTATGTATTTCAAGCATCAAACTATATAGATTTAAACATTTAACTGTTTTAAAATGTAGGACATTGGCACTACTTCCATACAGCAGATTTAAGACAAACATTGAGAAGTTAACAGCTGTAAGCCTACTGGTCAGAACACCAAAGATGCTGTGGTCTCTCTTGGCAGTGCCTACTGATATTTTCATGGAAACAAGTCCAGATTAATGCATCTCAATTCTTATAGATGGTTTCTTGAAAGCGAGTTGTATGTGGGGGAAACCGGGCCGTGCTAATAGAGTAAGAGGTTGAAGGTCGTGAAAAGCACCCTGCTAACATTATTAACATTAATGAGTGCTGAGGACTTACCAAACCTCTTATAGCCAAAGGACTGTACCTCCTCCTCATCAACGAAATCGTCTGCAGAGATAACACAGGAGATAGAAGCAGAGATGCATTGAATAGGTTTAGAGTGCATCATAAGATACTGTTATTTCAATGCTATAAATATATAATAATCATTTTCAGATCAAATGTGCGCATGCACATGCACACGCACGCACATGCGCACGCACGCACATGCACACGCACGCACACGCACACACAAACACACACACACACTCAGAACAGGCAGCTAGCGCAGAGAAAATATTATATATAAGTATATTAGCTTGCAATCACTGACTCCACCTTTTTTAACTAATTTTCATTGCATTTCTTGTTTTACAACATATACATGTTATGTCCCAGTAAGACTTTCACGTTTAAAACATTACTGCCAACTCCAGTGGCCTTAAAGAAACTCCTTTCATGTGGCTAATATGCTGGGAAAGTACAGAGGTGACTTTGAGACAATTTTGTGCTATTATTCTTGGCCAGTTAAAATTAAATGAGACCACAAGTCCCTGAGGAATCCCACTGCACTGGAGTGAAGAGATAACTCCAACTAGAGTTAACTAGACTATAGGGGATGTATACAGGAACACACAGGACCATTTATGGGATGTAAAGTTATACAGTTAGCACAAATGGTTATTTGCTCTACAGGTAGTATGTATGTGTCTTACTGTAATGGCATCAATACATTATAGTTGTGTCATTTCAGTAGACACTTTTATCCAATGGCGTTGCCAGACTAATTACTTGACGTGATCTATTGCTGGTGTTGAGATGCACCGCCTTCTGAAATATATTGTTACTCTTGTTTTTGTTCCCAAGTACTTGTCTGATTCTTATTATAACAATGTGACTATAATAACTTAGTTTGGCTTTTTAGTCAGCAATTCTGGGAAGCACATTTCATCATCACACTTTATCCAGGGACCAACAGTCTTGGGAATCATATAGTGCAATGATTTAGTGGTGAACTACCTGAGGGACCATGGCACAGGCCTAACTCCCTTGGTTATAACGAGTTAAGCAATAAGACATTATGTGAGTGGTTTTCCCTGAGAGGGAGTTCCCATTCCAGCAATGATAACAACAATTGGATACCATTTAGCCTATCTGTTGTTGGTCAGACTTTGATGAATGATAGTCCACGGATTATGTTTGAAATACAACTAGACACATTGAGCAATGTGTCTATATTGTAAAAATGTTTTGTTTCCATCAAACAAATGATGTATGTATTCCATATTTTAAGAAACATACATTTTAGAATAATCTGCCATCAATTT
Organism: Typhlichthys eigenmanni; assembly: GCA_027564635.1. Lineage (NCBI taxonomy): Eukaryota > Metazoa > Chordata > Actinopteri > Percopsiformes > Amblyopsidae > Typhlichthys > Typhlichthys eigenmanni. The sequence continues at coordinate 11,316 of JAODUK010035375.1, read as the reverse complement.
AGCCTATTTATAGTAGGCTATAAAGTAAGGTAAATTATGTGAGCTGCATGTAAAACGAATTATTATACATAGAAAACATATTAATAGTTATTTTTAAGTTTAGAAATATGTTTCTCTTTCACTTTCCTTGATAAATAGGCTACAGATTAAACAGAATTGTGAGAGAGCCACAGGTGGCATTAGTTGTTTGCATATGTTTAGTAGTCTACATATATATTAATAATTAATATTGTAGTAAATCACTAGCTTGATTGGCCTGCGTGTTAAGCGTTTGTAGTAGGACTACTGTCAACATCTTAAACAAAACTGCACAGTAAGGTGCATGGTGTTCAGGGGTCACATTGGGGCCAGATTTGCAAGCCTAATAAAAATGGACGTTTAAACCAGCAGAGCTGACTGCATGCCTACAGTGTAAGGCTATTTCTTAGAGGGTAGCCTAATATTTCAGTGAATTATTTGTTTGTTAAAGTGTCAAATAACCATATAAGCAATAAGCAAGCTATGACCTGTAAAAGGTTTTGTCATAATGTAGTTTGGAAATAATAATTAACTTAACGGTTTAAAGATGGTCACACTAGAAATTGATAGGTTTAGGCTAAATCTATTTTTCTTGACAATTTAAATTAAATTAAGCGTGCGTATCTACAAGTGAACAGCAGAGTAGCAGCTTGTGTGTGATATGCACAGATGCAAAACAGTCCCGAAAACAAAGTCCCCACGAGTGCATAATTTAAACCAGATGTCACCCACAAGTTCTAGGCTACATTCCTCTTGTCTAGCGGTACAGAGAAAGACTGCGCTAGACTGGAACAAAAAAAATAACATTAAAGGGAAATAAAATAAAAGCAAACGTAAGCTATTACTCCACTTAATTTACCCGATTTCAGCAATGATACATAGCCCACAGTATACCTTCTTAACGGGGCAGGCTATTCGTTTACCTACCTTTCATTGTGCTCTGCAGAACTCTACCACTGTGAAACTGTCGTTTTATAGTCACATCCACAGCATTGCATTGGCATTTGCTCAAAATATTTCTTGAGCGCCAAACCACCTTTGTCCTTATGTGTATCCACTATAGTTTTAGGCAGAAAAAAAACTTTTCAGCTTCATCCGTAACTCCATAATGTTGTTTTTTCCCCTGAAATACGCAGGTAGACACAATGTTGAACTTCAGATGCTGAAGGGGAGGATCAACTCTTACAAATAGAGGGGGCTCATATTATGAACCTTGCGGGTGCAACTTTTGGCAAAAGTATCCTCCTCTCAAGAGTTTGGAACATTGCTGAGGTGATGATGTAGGCATATCGCACGCTAGTACTTCAGCTGTAAGTGGAGAAAGTCGGAGCTCCTCTTGTGAGAGGAAGTCTTGTGCCTGTCTGTAGCCTGGTGGAACATGTGCTCTTCACATCTGCACCGTAATGTGCGCAGACGATAGGCTACGGCTGTTTGCAAAACCTGTAATGTATTTTTTTGGCCTATTGTTTATGGGTTTCATTGCACTTATGTGAACATCTTTGTGTATTTCTGTGCACTTCATTAAGGCCCAAGACAATAGACTATACAGGTCTACTTCTGAAACGGTAGGCTATATTGCGCCCGTGTGCAACCTGTGCGTGCAACACATCGCACATGTTGCACCAAAATTCTGTCCGGTCGACTGGATGAAGCCCGTACACGGCAATTGATGTTCACAAAAGCGTAGTGTTTACAGGGAAACTCTCTATTGCGAAAATGTTTGTGTGCATATAATAGCCAACCCATTTATAAAAATCGCTAATGCCTTATAGGCTACAGCTACACAGTATGTCGATATGCCCAGACGCTGATACAGATATGCAGGAGGAGAAAATAAGTAGGCCTGTATTTTAATCAACCACACTTCTATAACTAGGAACACTTAAACGTTTTAAATGAGTTGCTTATACACGTCTCTCTGTGTAACACTTCAGGATACAATATTACATGGATGTTGAGAAATCTATAATTACAATATATATGTCTTTATGTTACTGATCCCTTGCCCCATAAAGTATGTATTTAATTAAGAAGAATATATCAAGAAATGTAGATGTAGATATATGACTAGAACTGTAAAATATCTGAGCCATTTTACATCCAAAATAAACATATGTAGGGTAACATTCTGCGGTCTCTCTCTCTCTCTCTGCGGTCAGCCTCGTGGGGTTCTGTGAACCCAGCTGCTTTACCTAACCATATGGTGGACAGGTAACATCCCTTTAACCAGAGCTCAACAAAGCCAAGTGGTTCCCAGCCTAGAAGTGTTTTACCTCTGGTCTCACACTACACTGTGAAACAGCAAGCACATGTTGATCTCTTAGTGGAACACCATGCTTTGATCATCACAGTGAGTGGCATCATGAGTGTTAAAGCCATTGCACACTTGTTTACATGCAGTCCCTTGCAGTGCTTTATAGTAACCCATCTTTTCTCCATTCTGCCTCCTCTGGCAAATAAATACACGCTATATAAAATCACACCTGCTCAGTTGTTTGATTGATGGGAGAACATGGGCAAAGCCCAGCGTCTGGTGGTCTTATAAGAACCAGGTGCTGTAGGGGTCAGCAAAGCCGAGACCTTGGGGGTTTTGCACTGGCTGTTTCTCATTATTACCCATACAGAGGACCCTATTTTCTGAGTCACACCATGCAAAGAATGCACATTATTCTAGTGAGCTGAGGCACCGGTGAAGAGATAAAGAATGGGAACCCCTATATCACCCGCAAGCTTTGCATTCCACCAGCAGTGAGATTATTGGCTGACTACTAGGAGATATGGCTTAATTTATTTAATATTTAAATGAAAATATCTAAAATCTCAGTGTGTACCTGCGACTATATAAATCACAGGATGATGGTTGCATTAATGTGTTATTGTAATTATTAGGAATTATGGCCATGGTATTATGGTTAACACATTGCATTTACAGAAGGGTTCACAGTACGAATTGCTAAAGCAGGCAGAAGAACACACATTCCTTAACAAAAAGTGCAAAATAAAGTACTAGTACTAGTATTAAAGTACAATTACACTTTTAAAAATGTAATAATTAACATTAAAAAATATATATCTAATGCTCTTTGACAAATTATCTTTTTAAGAATAATAAATGTAACAAATGAGTCTATCAAATGAGTCTATCATTAATGAGTCTATCGTTTGCCTTTATAGCTTCCTGAGGGTGAAACTAAATATTCTACTACAATAGATATTTCCACACATCTATCCTTATCCCTGCCAATGAGCTGCAAGGATGCAGATACAGCTGCTACAGCTGCTGCGGTATAGAGCAGAGGGATTTACTGATGCTCATTGTAAGGTAGAGAGGCCATGCAGGAACACCTGCAGCAGAATAGAAATAAGAAGGTTAATTGCCATTGTTGCCACCAGGTGGAGCCCATATCAACTCGTGTTTCTGTCATCTGTGTGACTCCTTAAAACAAAGGTTACAGTGTGATGGCTGATGGATTAGCATAATTATGTTGTCACCTTAGTAGGATAAATCCTGGGTAACAAAGCACAAACGGCAGAATCCCACAGAACCACTGTCCATTGAGCCACAGTCTGTATTTATTCTGAAGTGTTATCTTCTATTGGGCTGGTAAGTGTATTTCTTGGTTTCTTATGAAGGCATACCTTGTGTAAGCTTTACTTTCTTTCTTCATTGAAATAGCAATAATAATAACAATGACAATAACAATGTTTTGTTTTGCTTTTCTTCTGTTTTCCATTGAGGTCATGGGTCAACTGACATTCTGAGGCAACTACCTGAAATGTTTCCACTAAGTTTATTTAAATTTGTAGTTTATTCTGTAGTCTTATTCTAGTAGTAGTAGTATCTTATCCTAGTATTTTATATTAAACTGCTATGCTGAGGTAACCTAGGGACCACGCATGTCATCAGCCAGGTGAACATCTATTGTTCTCTGTAATGACAATAAAGAACCTGCTGACACATGCAGTATCAGTATCAGTATAATGCTGTCAATTAGACCTTATTAGTTTCACAGCTAGATATTTTCCAACCTAATTGTATCAACTGTCTCAAACTATAATTAAATAATAGCCTACAGTTGGAAGGGGTAAGTCTGCTCCCATTTACTGTAAATCCCTTGAGGAAGTTATATGTATAACGTCATTCATGGCAAAACTAGGACAGGGCTTTCAAATTAACAACCTGTAATAGGGAACTATTAGGGTGCTGGATTTATATATTTAGAAAACAAGCTTGCTATACAGTGATGACATCCTGAATGACATCAGCTTCTGATTTTCTGTGCTTTGTTTTTGTCACCTGACCTCATGGCGCAGGATTGCAAAAAAGGCACAGCAGATGGCTTAGAGACGCAGAGCTTGCCAAGTATATGTGTTGAGATGGGCATTTTAATGTGCTTTACCCAATGGCTTTGCCAGGTGCTTAGCTTCACACTGTGGCCATACTTCATAGTGTACCATAGTGAAGTAAATGAAGTTGAATACAAATACAATATATTGTGGTGTATACAGTGGTAAAGCGGTGTATGTACCAATGTTAAAAAATTGTGCAGCTTGGAGCTCTATCACACATTTGACTAAGAAATTGTTTCTCATCCACTGTTGAACTCTTGAGGTTTTAATACTATAAGCATTGACCTCGTCTATTATGCCATATGTCCTACATTTGCTTCGTAACTTTGAGACCTACTGTAAAAAAGCACTGGTAATATCAATGTAACTTAACACATTGTATTGCACAGACCACCCACCCTTACTGCACCTACCATATTGAGACAGAAGCTTATTTACATGCAGACAGGTGGGTGGCGGCTGTGTTCATGCTCTCTGATGACGCTTACCAACTCGTGGTCCAACTGAAATCCTATTCGATTTACGGAAAGCTAACATGAGACTAGATGGCACACACACCGTTTGTTTAGCTGGCTGAACATATGTGTGCAAAGCAAACACGCTCATTTCTGAGTATGTTTTTTAGCCAGTCCCATGGAAGAGGACAATATCATCCCTGTTGCTGTATATTTTCCTCCCCAGGGCTGTGACAAAGATACAACATGAGGGTGATGCTCGCTGTGGCTGTTTCTGTGGCTATGCTGAGTGGGCTTGGTGCCGCACCTGCAGACCTAGCCAAACGTCTCCCAGAGGACACCCTGGCAAGTGAGTTGGCATGGATCTAAACCATGCTGAAGAGACCTCAGCATCGGAGTAAACAATACCATTTAGCTACATTCAACCTTAGTCTGATGTCTGATGAAGACATCAGAACCACACAGACATTACTATCTGCACTTATTTAAGTCCTGCTACTGTGCCCTACTTGGGTTGGATGCACACTACACAATACCTGTACGCTATACAGGTGTAGAAACCATAGCTTAATCTACCATCCTCCAATACAATAATAATACAATAACTGATTGTTAAAGAGCACCTTCAATGCAGTCCTTGGGTTGAAAAAGGAATGTGAGGTAACATTACTGTATTGTCTGTATAAGCAAGATGTGCTTATCTGTACTTGTAAGTTGTAACCTGTCCATGATAAAGACCTGATAAAGTCTTTTTACAGAAGCGGTAAAAGGATGTATCTTGCAGATTGCATCACTCCCTAGGTAATGCACACAAGTAATCCTGTTCTCGCAGTGAGTTGTTTCTGTCTCATACAGATACAGTACTCATCTTCCCCACACAATATTCCCTGTGCCAGAGTTGTCCCTGGATGGAGAGAAGCTGCTGGCTGAAGAGGTGAACAGAGCTTTGTATGGCGTGAAGCAGATGGAGGAGGTGATGAGGACGAATGGGCGGAAGCACAAGCACCTCATGAAGTCCCTCCGACACAGCAGTGACAAAACACAGGCCAGTCAATATGGAATTATGAAATGATAACTTCCAAGAAAGAAAAACCTGTTCCTTCCTTTGAATATTTGTTTCCCGTGCTGCCACTAGGGGGCAGCCCAGCTGGCCAAGGAGGTGACTGAGAGGCTGGAGAAGGCAGAGGAACAGTGTCAAGCCTCCCTGCAGTCTGAGTGGGAGCAATGCAGGCCATGTCTGGAAGACGCATGCAAGACATTTTACACCTCCAGCTGCCGTAGAGGCTTCGCCACCTTCCAGGCGAAGGTATTGGGAACACACAGTCACAGTCGGTGGCAGAAACACCTGTTGTTTTGGCAGACCTCATCTCTGGTGTAGGAACGTGTAGGAAAGCTATACTGCTGTTTGCTGATGGCAGCAATGGATATAGGACCAAATATAAGGCTATATATGTGTTGGCTTTGCCACGCTATAGGTCAAACAACACTGTCAG